>JASJOG010000022.1:75000-187500 GCA_030142905.1 Heliopora coerulea
ACAAGATCAGCTGTATCAGAACTCTCTTCAACCGAATTGAAACACACTGCAACACCCAAGAGAGCAAAAAGAAAGAACAAGAATATCTACACGAAACATTCAGAAAGAACAGCTACCCTAAACACTTCATCGACAAATTCAGCGTACAACGACAACACAATCCTCCACGAAACACCAACGACGAAGAAGACAACAACACCACTCAAACAAGACACATAACTCTACCCTACATAGGAACCATATCCGAAATAACGTCAAGAATACTGGAACAACATCGCATAAAAGTAGCACATAAACCCACTAGTAAACTCAGATCCATATTCACAACACATAAAGATACCGTCGACAACCTTGAAAAACATAACGCCATTTATATGATCCCTTGCCGTGATTGCAACAACGTTTACATTGGCGAAACCTCGAAGACAATTAACTCAAGACTAACCGAACACAAAAACGCAATCAAACGACAAGACTCACGATCGCTCCCAGCTGCACACGTCCAAAATACAGACCACAGATTCCATTGGGCCAACACAAAAGTACTAGGACAAGCAAACACAAGACACGCACGCGAATTTAAGGAAGCATGGCACAGCCTCGACAAACCCGCAATTAACAGACACATCGACATTCTCGCAGCATACCACCAGCTCCGATTCAAAATCCGAAACGAAGACCGCAAAACCTACACAAATACGTCAGAACACCGTACTAACATCACATAACAGCCTACTATCCATGAACCAACCAATCACTTCAATTGATCAGAATCCACCGATGAGAACAGCCGACAGCCCAATCCACCTATCAGACGCTCGGAACGCCTACACGCGCAAAGACTCATGGACCAAGCTGATAGAAACAAACCACGTGCAAACACCTCACCATAACCTGACGAAGACTTGAAGGACCAAGTCGAAAGCTCGACTCACCAAAACACAAATCCGGAGAACAAAATCATAACATATATATATATATATATATATATATTTAACAATTAGATTATGAGCTCGAGATTTATACACAGTCGAACGTCCATTAAGCGGCCACCCTCGGGGAATGACAATGTGGCCGCTTAATAGAGGGATGCCAAGGGTCGAACATGGGTGTGTCGGAAGTCGGTAATTTTTATCAATTTACAAGTCATTAACAAGAACAGACGGTAGCTTTTAATAAAAAAAACAACTAACAACAAATCATTTGTAAGTTGAGAAAACCACACGAAATAAAAATCAACGTTCGATTCATGAATAATTATATCGTCAGCTAGGCTGGCTTAAAATAGTCTCGAATCTACATTTGTCGTCGCGGTGCATTGAGTTTTAAAGTGCAAAGCAAGTCGTTCGTCCTCGAAATGAACGACGCAAGTTCCTCGTACCTGTGGTACAACGCAAATCTACGCAGTTCCTCAGCATGTCGAATAGCCTCCGTCAATGACTTGATTTTTGATTCTTTAAAACCCTGATCATATTCATCATCACTTCATATTCATCATGAATATTTGGACGCATGGCAACCAAACATCGGTGATGAACATCGTTTAATGCGAGGACCAAATAATAAAGTGGACTCGAATGCTGTGGCAGTTGTCTCTAAATACTCGCGCAAAAACGTCGTGCATCATAAATCAGCTCAAAATGTAAAGCACCTTGAGCAGATGTCTTCGAAAGTGTGTTTGCATCCGAGTGAAATGAGTGCGGATTTTCAAGTCGTCGGACATGTCACATGTGCCGAAACTAATGGTAATTTGGCTCACAAAGTTTCTAAAACGAACAACCAACTCCGGAAAAGCAGTAATCAAGGGCAAACGAGTCAACAGAGGTGGTTTATATGGTTCGGAAGTTCCTTGTAAATATCATTTCATAGGAGATGCTTTTTCGATAAGTTGGCTGAAACGAAAGCTACAGAATGAGGGGTATGATGTTAGCTAAAGTAGAACGGAAACACTAATATCTAATAATTGTGCGTAATAAACAGATGTATTATTAAGTGACATGAATGTTTATCTCATATCACAAATTGTTTTTTCGTTAATCTTTGTCTTCGTGTTGTTGTGATACTTCATTGGACCGACCGTTTCATAGAGGTAATAAGTAATGCTAAACGTCGTTTGGGACCGCTCGAAGGTGGCCGCAGCCGCTTAATGGAGGTGGCCGTTTAATAGAGGTGCAATTTATAGTAAATTACAGGTAATATTTTTGGGACTTCAGCCCGCGGTCGTTTAATAGAGGGTGGCAGCTTAATAGAGGGCCGCTTAATGGAGGTTCGACAGTACTTTTATTTTTGATATACGTTACACTTTCTGCAAAATTGAAGAATGAAATGATGCCAGGTATTGAGCACAACAAGGACTTCTTAAATCATACAATACTACAATTTTTCGTTTGTTGATTTAGATTTGTTTCGGTTATCAGGCGACCACATGAAAAAGTATAATCAGTTAAAAACTTCAATGGTGGACTCCTACAAAAATTTGTCCTCGTGCCATATGACAGACCAAATCAAAGAGTTCAATTGGAATAAATACAAAGATAACGATAACGACAAAACTTGAAAATAAGTATTATATCTTAATTCAGTCAGACTAAGTCATTAACTAATACACAGGAATACATATTTGAATATCACCAAGTAATGAACAGTTTTAATTGGAATCAAAGAACCTGTTATCGATCGTACTCGATCGATAACAGGTTCTTTGATTGGTGTAAAATAATCACCATTTTATCGTTAGCGTTCTTTAGTATTTTGTATTAGTATTTTTTATGACGTACCCGTTTCTGGAATTAACATCAGAAGCAGCTTCTATATTAGTCCTTTTCTGCAACGAATTACAAAACAAACACTCCTAAGAAACAACTTAATTGTGAGGATTACATCTGACAACTTAAGTAGGGGGTAAGACATTCTTCTGCTACACCTTGCTCCCAGTAACTACCCATATGTTTTGTCAACCATTTTGCTATGAATGTAGAGTGCTAAAACTCGAAAACGAATGTCGAAATATTTCTCTTGAGCCTTTTTTCCACTTCTTACTCAAACTTGGGAGTTGTAAAGTCGTGAACTTAAATGAACCAATCAAAGAATCAAGAATAAAATTAATAATAACTCTGAGTGATTGCTTCGTTCGTATGCAGGTAGAAAACAGCCAGATAAGCAGGAGTTGCTAATCTTTTATTTTTGGTTTGCATATGAAGTCAGGGGAGCCATTCTTGTAAAATTTTAGCCAAAGGATCTGCATAATAATTGCGATGTACGTGGCACCAACATAGCCTTCATACCTTTGTGTTCTACTGAATATGGAGAAAATAAACCAACAAGAGCGTCCTATCGTATTTAACCTTTACCGCACATTGTTGCCATTTGGCAAATTAATAACTCTCTTCTGGAATGAACCAGGGGAATTATGTCAAGGTCAGGTGCTTCTTAACTTTTTTGAAAGTGCCGTTTTATAGTAAAAAGCGTTCTTTTCTTTTGACAATCTTGTCATCGACCGTAAAGACGTACAATCTAATAGAATCTATTTGAGGGGGCCCTGCAAGCTCGTGCCACCAACTTGAGCTTACTTCCCAGCCCCATCTTTACCGAAGCATATACCCCATTAATACTGTTAAATAAGAGGTGTTTAACTCAGTAGAGTCACGCTTTGGCTAGGCAACGGGATCTTTATTGGATCACAAAACAAAATATAATAACTAATAGTTCGCTAGTAGTTCTCCCAAGTGTGAATTCTCTTCCACTGGCTTCTCAGCTCTGCTTTATCTGCTCTATTGTTGTCTGCTCTGCTCTAATCTGCTCTGTGGACTCCTCTTCTCTGCTCTGTGGACTCCTCTTCTCTGCTCTCTGTACTCCTCTTCTCTGCTCTCTTCTGTTGTGAAAGGAGCATCTCTTTTTATGCTTTTGGTGGGTAGTTTTGGTTGACAGTGAGTGACATCAGACGTTGACCAATCAGATACATTCTGACCAAGTCTCTCGCTCTGCCGGGCGAAGGCGTTGTTTGGAATGTAACGTAATCAACAAGGATGTTTGAAAAAGATTTTCTAGTACTAAATTAATATAGTCCTTTGTAAAATTATAATGGTAAAATCAGAATATACCAATTCTTATCTCAGTTATGTTATTTCACAGTTTCACATCATATTTCGAGTTCAAATCTAATTTGAATAGGATTACATCATATCTGGAATTCAGCAAGGTGTTCAATCAATATAGGCGGGACTAACACAAACCAGAGCAAGAATTTAACAATACCAACTTGTACCTTGACCTTCGTTCGATAACATAGACAGAAACCTTTTAAGCCAGATCGGTAACTGACATTTCCGAGAGGACTAATTATGGTGCTGGTTACAAAAATAAGATAACAACTTCACATGTCTAAAACTAGACAAAACTCAAACAAACATTACAACTTTTGTGATACGATCGTCTACCTATTCATAGCAGCTATTTTCACAATAGATTAGGTTGACGTTTTATACATTCCATTTAATTCATAATAAATTGCAGACCACCAAGTTAGCTAATGGAATGTATGTTTCATAACAATACTAAAATTTAAAACATGCCTATTCTTACCAGTAACTTTGAAATTAGTACGACAATTTCTATGAAACTATTTTTCATGTAATTTATATGGCTTTGTTATTCTGTCATTTTTCAGGCATTACGGGCAAGTTGCACCAAAAATAAGTTATGATCTGCCTAGAAAATTTAATACATCACCAACATGCTCTTCAGCATGATTCGGGTAGGGTGGGGCAAAATGGGTCAAAATATGGGTATTTTTCAAATCAAATTATTATGTTTTCCCCTGTATTCAAAATCATTGAACTTAAATCATTTAGTTTTTACATATGACTTATGAGTTTGTGAAAAATAATGGTTTTCAATATTGGTGCAGGCATGGGTACGATTATGACTTCGTTAATTATATACACTTTAGGTGGGGTAAAATGGGTCGGGGTGGGGTAAAATTGGTCACCCAAAAATACAAGCGATCATGCTTCATAGAAATAACTTCTACTGTCTCAAAATCTTAGTTAAGCTTAAATAAAACCCTTTAATGTCTAAACAAGAGAAAATATTATGTAAAACATTTTAAACAACTGGAAATAATCTTGGTAATAGTTATTTATGACTAGTCTGAAATGACATCTAGTCTGCAACACAAACTTGACAGTAGAAGTCGTCATAGAAATCAATGTCCTTTGGTTGGCAGTAGCCATAGATCCACATGTCACATATGTCACATTGGATCCATTGGATCCAAAAAAATAATAAATAAATAGGATTTTTTTTTTTATTTTTCGACAGGTAACCCATTTTACCCCACCTAGCAATTTTAGAAATAAAAGTGCACCTGGCATCAGAATGAAAAACCTTATAATAGTAATATGTAATATGGTTCTTGAGTTAACAAATAATACGAAGAAGTTAATATCATCTGCTACATAGAGCAGCACACATCAAAGTTAATGACAACCTTGGAAAATCAACTTCTTGTGTGCAATGCAATGTTTTCAAATTAAAGGAGCTAATTTTTTATCTGGAATCTAAAAATATCATAGTTAGAAGATTTAGACAGTCTATTATCAACCTGCAAAAGAATTTTTCCAAAACAGTTCATATTATGGACGTATACGAAAGATTTTGCCAACCGACCCATTTTACCCCACCGACCCATTTTAACCCACCCTACCCTAACCTTTGAACAATACTTTGCTCAATCAAGCAATCTTAACAAGAATGTTCTTACCGATTATAATTAAACTAATATTAAATGTGTCTGAACGTCCAGACAAACTTATGCCGAAAACTGATTTAAGTAAACATGTTTTAGTTGGTGTGTGACGGGAATTGAACCTCTTCAAAGGCTGTTTTTTTGAATGGTGCAGTTTTAAAACTGAAATTCTTTCCTTCCATCCGTTTTTGAAATTTACTCAACTTAAAGCTTTGCTTGAACATTACATAAAAACTGAAAATGACTTCTATTCATCTGTTACTACATTTACAACACGGACTGGAATGATTTGTTGCCTCTTTTGATACATGTAAATGCGCTTAAGAAAGTCGTCTTCTTTAGACTTAAATTGTTCTTAAATTGTCTGAGATTCATCTGGTAATGAACAGCAAAAGGTGCATTTCAAATGTATGAACTAAAATGGTTTAATTACGATAATTTATTAATAGTAAAATGGATAGCAGTTTAACCTAACATATCAGCAACTCATACCTGGAATCAGATGGAATCTTACGTGAAATCGTTTTGAAGCCACATTAGTTTGTGTTCGCTAATCGAGTTACTCTTCGAACTAAATGAAACAACCAGGTTTTCTTGGAAGAAAAACGCTAGCATTGACAGTTCCTATTGTTCTATTCGAGCTTTCGGCTACCAATTCTGTAGCCTTCAACAGGAAGAACTAAGGTGAGGTGGGTTGAATTGTGAAGTTTACATGTATAGGGGAAAGGACTGTGACGTAAACAATTACGATGTAACTATAAATGTATGAGTTAGAAAACACTTAGGGTAAATAAATATCAAAGGTGCAGGCGTGCAGTGAAACAATGGTATTGTATCAGTGTTTTCTTAGAAGAGAATATTGTTGTTGGCTCCATCAATTGCAGCTGTGTGCCAAGATTCTAGTGTTTTCCGAATTCTGTAGTTTCCCTTGTCGATTATCTGTTCTTTGTTAAAGTCAATATTGTGTGATAGAGTCCAAGCGTGATTTGCGATGTTTGAATTTTGATGTTTGAAATTATCTTTGCTAAAAGTTGGACATCGTTCCAACCCGACAACGGGTCATCTTCAGGTACAACGATTGAATTACATACCGACGTATGGAGAATAATATATGCAAACTTTAAATACCCCCAGTAAAATATGCAAACCTAAAGAAAACTTAAGTTATACATAATGTAGCTATGTTTGAAAGATCCTAATTGCATATAAGAAAATTCACATTTACATAAAAATATGAAAACCAAAACTAGAAGATGAAACTGTGCAAAAATGAAATGCCTTCAAAGTCATAATGATAATGGAGATTCAGATTTCGTCCTTCAATCTTTCTATTCAAATTGATTTTCAGTTTGTCAATATAAACGCCTCCGACTATAATCGATCAGATTTAACTTTATCTATTCCAAATGAGCTTAAGAAAGTCGCCTTCTTTAGATTTAAATTGTTCTTTTACTCGCTTCTCAAGCTTTCGGGGCATCGGATTTGCATACGGACTATTGCAATAGGTAAATTGAAGTGAGGCGTAGAAGTTCCCATAGTCGGAGAACAAATAAAAGAACATTTGAATTTAAAGAAGACCAAATCCTTAAAATCTCGCTGTTCGAGGTCATTGATGCTTACTAATTTAACATAGTTTTAAAATGTATTTTGGAAGACGAAGGCTTGGTTATAAAAATAGAGCTTGCAAACACTATTTTCCAACGCGCTTGCATTTGCTGTTTCCTACTTTCTGAAATTACCAACTAAACGTTTGCCATCAACCCGAGAACTCTTTTGTTCTTTTTTACTTTTTCCCTAATAATTTATTTAATGCTTCCACAAAACTTTCACAAATAGAAGATATTATTATTTTTACTTTTGTTTTAAACCTCTAAGACGCAGAATCTTCCAAAAAAGTGTAATCATGTGAAGATGGTCAATTCAAACAATTGTCGATGTGTCTAAATAGCACAGAAAGGTGTTTCAGATCTAATTTGTTTTGAATTTCCTTCGAAAAGTTTGCAGACGAGAATTCGCACATATTCTTCGTAGATTCAACGCATGAAGAGAGCTAATGTAAAATCTCCCGATTGTCATTAGATTAATACATACAGTTCCGATGCTGTCGATGGATTATTATAATTCATCTGGTAATAAACAGCAAAACGTGTATTTCAAATGTACTAACTGAAATTGTTTAATTACGATAAATTATTAACGGTAAAATTGATAGCAGTTTAAACTAACATATCAGCAACTCATACCTGGAATCAGATGGACTCTTACGGGAAATCGTTTTGAAGTCACATAAGTTTGTGTTTGCTAAGCGAGTTACTTTTCGAACTAAATGAAACAACCAGGTTTTCTTGGAAGAAAAGTGCTAGCATTGGCAGTACTTATTGTTTTGTTTGACAGATTCTGACATGACAGCGGAAATTGCGGTAAGAAGCTTTACCTTTAACTTAAAGCTGAAAAGGAAGCTAACTTCCATGACTTTAAAGTTTTTCTGAATTTATATCATGAAAGTTAGTGTTTTAGGTCGAACCGAGATCTGGTTAGTTAGGGCTACCGTAAGCACCTGATACTGTTTTGCTTCACGGATGCTAGCACGACGCCAGGACAAGCAGAAATTGCGCTATGAAACCAGGGGCGTGCTGGGTCTTCAAAAAAAAAACAACGAATAAGCAACATGTGAGGGGGCCGAGGGGCAGATTCACGAATGCAAGATGTGTCTTGGCTTGTGTTGGCTCCATCAATTGCAGCTGTGTGCCAAGATTCTAGTGTTTTCCGAATTCTGTAAATTCCCTTGTCGATTATCTGTCAGTTGTTAAAGTCAATATTGTGTTATAGAGTCCAAGCGTGATTTGCGATGTTTGAATTTTATGCAAAATATTTAACCTTCCTGATGTGTTCTTTCTTTCTTGTTTCAAAAGACCTCCCCGTTTCGCCTACATAACTCCAACAATAGTCCGCACAGGGTATTCTATAAATTACGTTGGTGGTTTGTTCCAATGGGACTCTGTGTTTGTGAGATGGGAATTGTTGTTCAAGGGTTCGTACTGGTTTGTTGGTAACTTTTATGTCGTAGCGTCGCAAGATTCTAGTTAATGGCTCAGTGATGCCTTTTATGTAAGGTAATGTGGCGAAGTGACGATCATAGATTGGTGGCTCTACCATATCGAAGAATTCTTTTACTAATTGTTCAGGTTGGGGTGCAGGGTTCGGCTCCTTCGATTTGATAAATGTAGAAATAACTTTTTTGGGGTATCCATTAGCAAGTAACGTGTTTGTTATGTGTTGTATTTCTTTTTCTCGGTCGTCCTGTGTAGTTGGCAGGGAGAACGCACGGTGGATCAAGGTCTTAGCAGTACTTAACTCGTGTCGTAATTGGTTACGTCACGGTCCTTTCACCTATACATGTAACCTTCACAATTCAACCCACTTCACCTTAGTTCTTCTTGTTGAAGGCTACAGAAGTGGAAGCCAAAAGCCCGAATAGAATAAAATATTAGTGTCAGAGAACGCCTTGTTTTATTGTTATTATGGTTCTTTCTGACCGCGCGTCTTCTGTATTTCTTCTTATTGTTCTGCTTGACAGATTCTGACGTGACAGCGGAATTTGCAGTAAGAAACTTGACCTTTCACTTGAAGCTGAAAAGGAAGCTATGAAATTGCGCTATGAAACCAGGGGCGTGCTGGGTCTTCAAAAAAACCAACAAATAAGCAACATGTGAGGGAGCCGAGGGGCAGATTCACGAATGCAAGATGTGTCTTGGGGAGAGGCAATATTTGACCAAATTTGACGTGGCGAGAAATAAACACTTCACCTAATATTGAGATTTTTATTACAAGTTTGAATCATACAGAATGGTTATTCCAGTTTTTCAAAATATAATCTTCAATGTGCACTATAATGACTAATGACTGGCACTATGCCCATGGAAGGCAGTAGGGGTGTATGATGACCTACAGGCTGTGACAATCGCTTGTCCCCTCTATAGTATATGCCTATGTGCGTTATTGGCCACATGACATGCATGGTTTGAAAAATAAAGCAATTTATGATGTAGTGTTACCTTGTCACATGAGAATCAACCATCTACTTACAGAGCTATGGAAACAAAAGCCGCTTGATCTCACTACTGTCTGCATATTCTCTAATTATATCTTCCTTGTTCAAGTTCCACATTAGTTCATGCTCTGTTGCCAGGTGAATCCTTTGGTTCAAATTTTCATGTGTCAATCTGCTTGCCAGTCTATCCTTTACTATCTTCATTTTACTGAAGACCCTTTCACATTCGGCAGAGCTGCTTGGGATAGTGCTCAGGACAAGGTATACTGTTGTTAACTCAGGAAAAACAGAGTCCAAGTTCTTGGACTTCAGGAACCTGTATGTATCAATGAAACTTGCCTTTTTTGGATCCAAAATATCAGCTTGATGACTGATGCAAATGCTTGAAAAATGAAGCAGCTCTTTTAATACAATCTGAGAGTCCATTTGATATTTTTTCATCAATGGTTCTATATTCTGCTTCAAAAGTTGCTTATCAGTAGCTACCATTGACTTGAATGTCTGAGGCTGAAACAATGACATGGATGCTAGAACACTGCGTTGACTTTGGAATTTCTCCTGTAGGACATTCATGACTGAGTCTATAGCTGTGTAAAATACTTCCATCATCCAATTCTCTTTTGCTGAGGCAGATCTTTCATCGACACCCTCATCCAGTGTCTGCCTTTTCTTTCTTCGGGCTCTTTTGACTTCAAATCCTGTTGATGGAAATTTCAACTCTCTTGCAATCTTTTCCGCTTTGGCTATTAGATCTTGTGCAGCTGAGTTTCTGAGCTGCAATTTTTACGTGCACTGACCACACCAGATATTGCAACTAGCAAGTCAATACTTCTAGACTAAAGAGCTAAGTTGAGTGGTGCCAGAATTTCAAACAGATCGTCAAAAAGTAGCAGTGTTGCAAGTGTATCAAATGAATTGAATTTGTTGAGAAGGCCTTCAGCTTCAGATCGCACTGCTGCATCAAATTCAGTAGTGTTCTCATCATTTTGCATTTTCGAAGAGAAAACGAACTGATTCGTACAGTACATGAGTTTTTCTTCAAATCTGTCGTGGGGGTATGTAATACGTTCCTTAAGAAGGAAAATATCAGCTTTCGAATCGGGAGTTACGAAATGCTCACGACCGAGTTCATGTTTAATGTTGTCTGTGTGAAAAAGCCAACATAAATTTATTATTCGGTACGGATTTTGACGCCCTAGAGCTTTCAAGGCTGTCCTTATCTCATAAGTATATCATAAAGAACCTTATAAAGTAACTAAGGGGGCACTTTTCGTCATTATTGACGTCTAGTTTTCGTTCCATTCATCCCCAGCCACGAACGGCGGGGAAATGTTAAAATAGTTCAGTTTTTCTAAAAGAAAATGATTGAAGTTTGGTGTAACGCTTAAATTCTTAATAGAAATTGTCATAACCATCCCCTTTATGACCAGTGGTCAAAGGTTTGTCGTCAAACGCAACTGGAGAACTATAAAGGGGTCATAGTTTGGCTGAGATATCCAAAGCATTTGCTAGTTTCATAAAAGATAATTACAGCAGTAGCAAAATCACAGAGTGATTCACAGGCATCTTTTCACTACTTGTTTCATACAATGAATAAAACAGTGCACTTTTACTGAATATTTAACAGCATGTTTTAGACAAGGAAGCCAAGCAAAAGCAGAAAGAGGCAAAACAAAAATCCTTATAAAGTAGAAAACATACTCCGAAAAATAGTTCCATCTTGAACTCAAAATTTGAGAAAAACAAGCGGACACAGTGTTCAATAGTAATATTTCGAATTTATTACAAATTCATCATCAGACTAATTTACAAAAGCTGAACCTAGGTCAATATATAGGCGCAAGCGTGGTGACATCATACAAGAAGAATGTGTAGGCGGAAGAAATTAGTGTGTGAATGAGTGATGTGTTATGTCAGGTCAAATAATGAGAGTTCTTTGCTGGCTTTGAGTCCTACGTCTAGTTCTGGTTTTAGAGATTTGATGAAAAGTGCTTCCATTAGTAAAAGTCGGTTTTTGTCAAGTGAATTATTTGCATATAGTATTTTGTAGTTGTTAACGATGAGATTTGTTAGCTCGGAAATGTGTATTTGTGGAAGTGTTTTGTCCGTTAAGTCGGTTATGTTTTGTGTGACAGTGTCTTGTGCGTTCTTGCATTCTAAAAAGTGTTGTCCTAGTGCACTGGTATCATGTTTGGTGGCATGTTGTTGAAGTCTTGTTTTGAGCCACCTTTCGGTTTTTCCAATGTAAGAATAGCCGCATCCAGGACAGGTTATTTGGTAAATGGCATTAGAACGGACTGAAGGACGAATTTTGTCTTTGTTGGATGTGAAAAATGCGATCTTTTTAGTGTCATAAATTACTACAAATTTGACCGGTCTTATAAAACATCGGCGTAATTTCTTTAGACATGACTTAACAATATTTTCTCCTTGGGTTCCAAGGTAAGGCAGGCAAATCCAAATTTTAGGCAAATTGTCATCATTGGTTTGCGATTGAGATGAAGAACAGGTTTTAGCAGAAGTACTAACTTTACATTTAAACTTGTTAATCAGGAAATGTTTCAAAGAGTTACGATATCCATTCCACGACATAAAAGACTTAATGTTTTTAACTTGGCTGTCAAATACGTTTTTAGTGCTGCAAATTTTGTGAGCGCGATCAAGGAGTGATCTTATCCATGCAGTTTTTCTTTGAAATGGTTCGAAACTTGTAAAATGTGTGTATTGTCCAGTGTGTGTAGCTTTTCGGTAAATATCGGTTCCATCATCAGATATTTTTATGTCTAAGAAGTGGACAATGCCATCTGGAAAGGTGTCAACTGTAAAGTTTAAATTCTTGTCAAAATTGTTGAACAATTTGAGTAAGGTCGGAATATTAGAAGGTTTGATTAGTAAAAGTGTGTCGTCTACGTATCTTTTATAAAATTTAATGCTACCAGAGTTGATTAAGTTGGAAATGACAGTTTCTTCAAATTCGGTTAAGATTATATTAGCGAGTACCGGCGCGAGAGAGGATCCCATTGAAACCCCATCGATTTGTTTGTAAATTTCATTGCCAAAAGAAAACGGAGTTTTGCTGCAGCAATCTTTGATGAGTTTTTTAAGTGTTAGCTTTTTCAGAGTGGTATCGATTTGCTTAGATTCATAAATACGCTTTAAAATGATGTTGATGGTTCTAGTTAAAGGGACGTTGGTAAACAATGATTCTATATCAAACGACACAAAGCGGTAACCTTCTTGAAACAAATCATTGGGAATATTTCTAATGCAGTTTACGGCATCAAAAGAATCAGTTAGAGTGAACTCATTCAACGTTAAAGGGTTCAATAAAGATGCAAGAAATTTGCCTACATTGTAGTGTGGTGTATTATTAGTGTCTACAATTGGTCGGAAAGTGGGAAGATTAGAATAGTTCTTGTGTGTCTTAGGCAAGCCATGTGCACGTCCGAAGTGTGCAGCCGTCGGTCGCATGAAGTCATAATCTGATTCAGTGATTTCGTTACGTTTCATTAATTTGTGTAAGTAAGATTGTAGCGAAGAAAGTATGGCGGGTGTTGGGTCGGAAATTAATTTAGTGAATTTCTTATGATTGGTGAATAGAGATTTAACAGACGAGAAATAGTCTGCACGCTTCATAATAACTATGCCATTGCCTTTGTCCGGTTTTAGAATGGAAAAGTTGAGTGTGATTTCGTTTAGGATTTTGATCTTGCGTTTATCTCACCTAAATTCTTTCAAGTCTAGGTCTATATAATTAAAAGTGAAAGCACGTAGAGAGTTTATAATCTTATCTGGTATGTATTGTCCTTCCTTCATCAAGTTCTGTCGAGAGATTTGCTCCCAAACATCTTCAGCGACGGTCATAACTTCAAATTTGTTAGGTCTGGTTGCAAGTCCATATCGAAGGCCAAGTTTGAGAACATCCGTTTGATCTTGTGATAGTGTTTGTCCTGTTAGGTTTACAATCGTTTCATTAGGATTTTCTTCAATGCCATCAGCGGTATGTTTAAGTAGGATTAGTGTGGATAATTTCTTGTTGTGGCGGGCAATAATGCGATTTACTTGAACGCATCATCGGATCCGATGATGCGTTCAAGTAAATCGCATTATTGCCCCCAAACAACAAGAAATTATCCACACTAATCCTACTTAAAGTGTTTATGAAACCAATTTTTATGTTTTCATTCTTTGTTTTAAATACGCAGTATAAACCTTAAAGAGCCTACAGTAAAAATTTTTTGGTCAATAAACCATTCTTTGTAGCGGAAAATTGCATCCTAAGAAGGCATTGTCCTCGTACAATCGTCAGCCATTTTGTGCGCGGCCAAATGGGCATGTGACGTCACTGGTTGTGTACTTGTTTAGTTCTGTGTTCACTTACGTATCTATTTCTATATGCGTGAGCAATGGAGCGCAAAGGTGTCACGCAAATGCAAATGAAAAAAAAGAGAGTCTCAGGTAAATATTGTGTAGGTGGAGGCCCTCAAAATGTCAGCTGTAACAACAGTTCGAAAACTAAGGGAATATCGATGCATAAATTTCCTCAGAACAAGAGTTCTCGAGAGCAATGGACGCGCTTTGTCCAACGACATCGAGCTAATTGGAAACCATCTGCGACATCTGTGCTTTGTTCGGCTCATTTCGAACCCTCCTGTTTCGAGCAGCGACTTGACTTGAATTTAGGGCAAACAGAAAATGCTTCCCAATTTAAGTCAAGAAGATGGTTGAAAAAAGACGCAGTACCGACGATCGATTGTGCGGGTGTTTCGACACAGAACGTTGGTTTGTCATCGCGTGAGCGCCGAGCACCCATCCTCCACTCCAAACAAGACATCTAGTGGACGACTCCCAAAGACAACTGGATTTACCACCGATCTGCGCACACCAAATAAATCAGGACCATATACCTCCAAGGAAACTTGGGATTAGCAACCTACAACTTCACAACAGATCCTTGCTGACAAAAACTCGGTACCAAATACTGGAGACAAACCTTGAAGCTGCCTTACCGGACTTAGACACTGCGTTTCGCAATTTTCGTGAACATATCTCATTAATTGTATACTCACTTGTAAATATAGTCCCATGTAACTGCTACATACACTATCATCTCGTGAGATGACACTTTTGTAACACTTCTCGTACAATTTGTACATCCGAATCTTCTTAATACAGTACATACTTCCTTCCTCTACAATAAACACAACAACACTGCCCTTCTACATAACACCCTTTCGCAGAACTACGTTGACGTATCCATTACGCAGCAAAATACAACATCCATTCTCAGAACGACGCCGACATATTCATTCCTTCGTAATATATAGAACAAATTAAAAGGGGATCACCCCCACGGCTACCCCCCTACGACACCTACCACCACAACTCTCCCCACACTACACGCAACCACTACCGCGCGCTACATGTCAACTGGGAACGAACAACTCTACCTATTATACATTCACGTCACAACTTTACCCCAGCGCTTTCATTTTGAAGGAAATTTCCTTTTCGAAGGAAATTTTGGCAATATGAAGGAAATGTGAAGGAAATTGAAATTTGAGGGAAATTTGAAGGAAATTTAGGAAAAAATAGGAATTTTGAAGGATTTTTTCAAAATTTTTAAAAGCACGTGTTTTTAACCACTTTTTCCTTTTACAAATTTAAATATATGAATATTTAAATACATCGGCCGAAGGAGAATGGAGAGTGAGGCAGAAATATCAGAGGCGGAGTATGAGTATGATGATGACGAGTTTGATGATGAAGTTGACAATGCTCATCTGAGCAAACAACCATCCCAATCGAAAGCAACAAAACGAAAGCGTACTTCTGCACCACGAGAGCAGCTTTTCATGGACAGCTGGTTACAAATTGTTGAGTTCAGAAGCTGGCTTCTAAGAAAAATTGGGAAAGATAATAAAGCGAAGCCATACTGTAAAGTGTGTGACAAGTTCATAACATGTTCAAAAACTGGCATAAAACGTCACTCAACGAGCAAAAAACATAAAGAAAATATCAAGACAGCGACCTCATCTGGCTCACTTCAACAAATGATGACCCAAGCAACAAGTGCTGATACTACAGCTTCCATGGAAATAAAGTTATGTGCATTTATTGTGCAGCACAATTTACCTCTGTCGCTATCCGATGACCTAATTAAAGTTCTTCGCTCTCTTTTTCCAAATGATTCTGCGTTCAAGAAGGTGACGCTTGGCAAGCAAAAGGCAACAAACATCATTCGGCAAGTTCTAGGATTTGATTATCTCGAGCAAATGGTATCTTTGCTGCGTGCTCGTATGTTTAGCATCATAATTGACGAAGCCACTGATAAAAGCACACAAAAACAGCTCGCAATTGTTGCCTGTTTTTTTGACGTGCCTAAATTTGAAATGCAGTACTTGTTGGTGGATATGATCAAAACTGAAGATGGTACTGCGCAAGGTATCTATTCAAAGATCAAAGAGACATTCAACGAACTTAACATCCCCTTGGTTAACATTATTGGATACTCATCGGATACGACCAATGTGATGTTCGGGCAGTATAACTCCGTCTCTCAACTATTAAAGTCTGAGTTCCCCCACATACAGATCATCAAATGTTCATGCTACCTAATTCATCTTGTCTCGTCCCAGGCTGCTTTGAAATTGCCAAAGATTGTTGAAGACCTCTGTAGAGACATATACGCCCATTTCAATCGCTCTTCAAAACGACATGACGTCTATCAAGAGTTCCAGACCTTTTTTGACACTGAACCACTCAACTTGTTGTCTCCCTGCCAGACACGTTGGCTTTCACTAGAAGCATGCGTTAACCGCATTCTTGAACAGTACCTAGTTTTGACACATTACTTTACCCTAACCGCCAATGAAGACCCGTCTCATTCTAACGACCGTATTCTAGCGTCTCTTCGGAATCGTTTTGTTCAAGCTTATCTTGAGTTTTTAAGCTTTCAGTTCAGTCGTTTCAACGGGTTTAATCGGCTATTCCAAAGCGAGCGACCTCTTCTTCATATCCTGAAACGAGAGGTAGAGAGCCTCATGCGATCGATTGCAAGTGACTTCATGAAACTTGACATTGTTAAAGCGACGGAACCCAAAGATCTTGACCCTGCAGACGTCAATCAACATGTTCCTCTGCGTCAAACCTATCTTGGCTTAGCTGCATCAGCGACTCTAGCGGAAATTGAAGGCGAAGCCCAACTACAAGATGTTACCAAGTTTTTAGAGGACTGTAAAAGCTTTCTTATCGAAAGCATTTTGCAGATGCAAAGAAGATTTGATTTAGACGCAGACGTACATAGAATTGTGGAATGTCTCTTACCGGCCAATGCGGCTTCCCGCACGCCTAGTTTCCTAGGAACGATCACCAACTTGTTGCCTTATCTTACAGATATTCTCAACATCAAACAGCTTGACATGGAATGGAGACAACACGCTCTTGAAGAGGGAATCAATCCTGATCTGCATTGGGATGAATACTGGTTGATTGTCCGTGATTCCAAAACTCCAACTGGTGAAGCAAGATACCCGTGCCTTATGAGATTTGTGGGTATACTTTCGTCCTTACCGTTTGCAAATGTGGCGGTCGAAAGAATCTTTAGCCAGCTGAAATTAGTTAAAACTGATAATAGAAATTCGTTAAAGTCATCAACTTTGGTCTCGTTGCTCCAAAGCAAGATAAGCATGAAGAATGGTCATTGGTGTGCCGCCAGTCTACAACCAAACAAGAGAATTCTGCAACTTGCTTCCAAATACAAGTCAAGTGCGACAGACGAGGAAGTTAAAGAACTGAGAAAGGATTTCCTCCAAAAACTATGTTAACAATAACGTTTAACTCAAAAGTGAGAACTTCGTTTGCATTTCGGTTTTTGGAGATAAATGTACTTACATGAAAACTGCAAAAATCTCCAACAACAAATAAACATACGTTCATATTATACATTTGTAGTATCCTTTTAGAGTTTAGACGTTTCACATTCACTGATCTTGTTGCTTTATGTGTTATGTGAAAAACAAAGAATTTGTAAATCCAGGTGGTAAAAGTATGTTAAAGCTGCAAACAATATTCAAAACGTTTTTCTTTTGCAATAGTCTTACACAATTTTGCCAAAATCAACTTAAAAGTGAAGAAATACTTGAAGGAAATTTGAAGGAAATTACAATTATTTTGAAGGAAATTTTAGTCCAAATCAGGAAAAAATAAGGATTTTTCAGTTTTTGAAAGTGGAAGCACTGCTTTACCCCGATCTCATTTACTGCTTACCGATCGGCGCATACACAGTGAAAACACCTATACAACAGCGACCTTCTTAATCTTATACGATGGCACGACGCGTTGGATTATCCAAGCCACACAACAATTTTGGTAAGCAGACACTTTTTCTCTTTACACTATTATTATACTCTATACTGATTTCTCTGCCTTCCGACCGGAAAACATCGACTCCCAACCCCGAATCCCTGCTGAAGAGGCCACCATAGAAGGCCGAAACGTACGTCCAGGGTTGTGTCCCAAAAGAATTATGCACGAGACAATGTTACGCATCTTTTACTGTCATCTTTTACTCTCTTCTTTTTTTATATGCTATATACATACTCATTTTTTTACTCGGTACCACATGTCCAACTGCGTAGCCATCTAACACCTCGCATCAATCCGTAACATACGGTGGGTTTAGACTTCCCTTTCCTACTAGCTGGCAATTTTATCATTTTTACCACACTTATATGGGCCCTACATCGACTCTGAGACCAAGACTCATACATATTCTATCGATTCTCATGGCATACCCTTATGTGTAGCCATCCGACGCGTGTTATAGCCCGAGGCTGTAGGCGCATTATATTATCACAATGCTAACTCACTCATTAAATTATCACATTTACATAACTATAACACCAGTGTGGTTCCAATTACCTACTCCAAAACCATAAAAAATGCATTTGGTGAGAGGTGTTTGATGGCATTTAGCAGGGTCTTCTTCATCAAAATGTCATGCATCTTCTCATATGCTATTGTACCTAGAAAGCAACACCAAATGTAATTATGTAAGTTAAGTATGAGCTATAATAAACTGAGATATGATATTGAAAGTGCCTGTTGTCAATAACTGTTGTTGGTTCACCTTTTTTTATCCACTCCAGTGGCTCTATATCACCATGTGCACACTTGGTAAACAAACCATCAGGATGATCACTGTGGCAATCAGAGATGTGGCAGATCAAAGATTTCCATTTTGCCAGTATCATTGACTGGAACCCTTCTTTAGTGGAGGTGGAACACCAGTATACATGGTTCTTAACTGCCTGAATCCAGTCTGCAATCAATTCACATCCCTTTTGTCTACTGGCAGCAAACATTTTCTTTGAAATATTTTCTGCTATGTGCCATTGGTCAAAATAATGAATTGTAGAGGGGTTCCATTCTCTTATCCATTTGGCAATCCCCTTATGCTGATCAGACACAAACACCTTTATCGTGATCTGTCTCTCCTTCAAGTGAGAAAAACACAACTGAGCCCCTTTCAACTCCATAGCATTGCTATTTCCGGTTTGATTAGCCTAAAAATATTTAAATTAGTGTGAAATAACAATAAATTTTCATTTTTATACTTTTGAACAGATATAGTTTAACCTGATATAGTTTAAACAGTTAGGCTAAACACTGGTTTCAATGCACTTGTGCTATAACAACATCAGCACACTGAATATAGCTTGCAAAAGTAAACATATAATTTATATTTGGTTCTTTTTACAAATTTATTTTTTATTTTTTGACATAATTTAATCAAATAAGAACTCAGTTTAACATTTGAATCTGAACTGTTTATTATTTTGAAGCAATGTAAATTATAAATCAAGCTTAAAACTTTATATATTCGATTCTAATTTTAACATTCAGGGTTTAACAAAAAACATCCCTAAAAGCCAGCAAGAAAAATATTCACCTGTAAAAGTTTTTATGATCAAACATACCTGTAACAGTTCGAAGTGTACAATTTTCATTTCTGGAAAAGTAAACATTGTATATGCTCCATACTTTGCAGAATGTCCCTTTGAGTCAAACCGCCCACCTCCAGCAAAAGCTATTTCATCCATATTTTTAATTTTGCTCAGTAGTGATGACTGGTATCGTTCCCAATGTTCTAAAATAGCTGGGAAAGGAACCTGCTTTGGTGGTAAAAGTATGTCCTTATATTGTATGCACACAAGTTCATGTGCCTGAAAAGCAGAAGAACCTTACTAATGGAAGCACCGGCCATGAGAGTTGAAAAGCTGAGGAGAATGTTTCCAGCAGGGTACCTTCCAAATAGATATGGCTGACTTTTCCAAGTAAAACCAGATTTACAAGATGAGCAATGCTGGTTTACAGTAACCATGGTGCCATTTTTTTGCATAGTTACTCCTGGCTTCTCAGCTTTACAATTATAACAGAAGAGAGAGAAGAGCATTATCAGGCAGCTGTAAAAAACAATAAATGTTGGCTCATCTTGAGGCAGGGCATCAGATTCCACACTGAAAATGAAAAAAAGAATTGTAAGCATTACTATGCAAAGGTCTAAAAGGCCAATTTGTAATAAAGGTCATTCTAAAATATAGGGAGGCAGATTAGTTTCTAACCACAAAAATGTAAAATAACAGCAGTTCTGTCTGAATAACAGCTCTCTCAACTTCTCTACCGGTTCAAAAAGTCAAAAATCTATTAACCTAATATTATTTTGGGATGCTGCTGTACCAGTACTGTCATCATCATCACCATACTCTTCATTTTCTGCTGTTTCCTCCAACACATTCCAATCTGGATCCTCATCCTTTTCTTCCCTCTTTTCCTCACCCTCCTCACTTTCATCATCAGCAAATTCCAAGTTAGGCTCATCTTTTTCTTCACCACTGTGCTCACTATCAAAATCACTTCTGTCACTATCAGAGGACAAACTGTCTTCTGCTGTGCACGCATTATTGAGCTCTGTCAATTGCTGTAAAACAGTAGTGACACAAATATGTTTCAGATCTTTTAAAATTAACATTGTACAATTATACAGTCTAAGCACGCATACCCGCTGTAACTGTTTATTTAGTTTTCTCAAATGACGAACTTCTGTTTCCAAAATAGCCCGTCTTTGTTTTATTTTGCGGTGCGAGTCTTGCAGCTTTTCCAGTCTGTCTGAATACTCGTCGCATTTCTCACATGGCTCGACAGGAGCTTCGACCGGCGTGCGCGACAATGGTGATATAGCGTCTTCAATGGTGTCGTTGTTTTCGTCACTACATACCATCACAGAAACGTTAGTTTCTCCAAACTCTTCCAAATTTTCCGTAGATTCCTGTGCTGCTGTTGGATAGGGTATTGCCTTATTTGAATCCCGCATTATCTATGACGAAATGTAAATAAATTCACAGAATTCTAATCCAGAATTGCGTGACAGTGTACAAACCCAAAACAATATTGATTATTTCAAATGAATTCGAGAGCAAGCCGTGAAATTAAAACGATAACTTCCTAGTCTATTTGGCGTGTAAGGGCTTAATATCTATATGCTTTTTTTATCATTCACATTATTGTCAAATCATACATATTCATAAGCATTTTACTCACCACACGGCGCTCACGCGATGACAAACCAACGTTCTGTGTCGAAACACCCGCACAATCGATCGTCGGTACTGCGTCTTTTTTCAACCATCTTCTTGACTTAAATTGGGAAGCATTTTCTGTTTGCCCTAAATTCAAGTCAAGTCGCTGCTCGAAACAGGAGGGTTCGAAATGAGCCGAACAAAGCACAGATGTCGCAGATGGTTTCCAATTAGCTCGATGTCGTTGGACAAAGCGCGTCCATTGCTCTCGAGAACTCTTGTTCTGAGGAAATTTATGCATCGATATTCCCTTAGTTTTCGAACTGTTGTTACAGCTGACATTTTGAGGGCCTCCACCTACACAATATTTACCTGAGACTCTCTTTTTTTTCATTTGCATTTGCGTGACACCTTTGCGCTCCATTGCTCACGCATATAGAAATAGATACGTAAGTGAACACAGAACTAAACAAGTACACAACCAGTGACGTCACATGCCCATTTGGCCGCGCACAAAATGGCTGACGATTGTACGAGGACAATGCCTTCTTAGGATGCAATTTTCCGCTACAAAGAATGGTTTATTGACCAAAAAATTTTTACTGTAGGCTCTTTAAGGTTTATACTGCGTATTTAAAACAAAGAATGAAAACATAAAAATTGGTTTCATAAACACTTTAAGTAGGATTAGTGTGGATAATTTCTTGTTGTTTGGGGGCAATAATGCGATTTACTTGAACGCATCATCGGATCCGATGATGCGTTCAAGTAAATCGCATTATTGCCCGCCACAACAAGAAATTATCCACACTAATCCTACTTAAACATACCGCTGATGGCATTGAAGAAAATCCTAATGAAACGATTGTAAACCTAACAGGACAAACACTATCACAAGATCAAACGGATGTTCTCAAACTTGGCCTTCGATATGGACTTGCAACCAGACCTAACAAATTTGAAGTTATGACCGTCGCTGAAGATGTTTGGGAGCAAATCTCTCGACAGAACTTGATGAAGGAAGGACAATACATACCAGATAAGATTATAAACTCTCTACGTGCTTTCACTTTTAATTATATAGACCTAGACTTGAAAGAATTTAGGTGAGATAAACGCAAGATCAAAATCCTAAACGAAATCACACTCAACTTTTCCATTCTAAAACCGGACAAAGGCAATGGCATAGTTATTATGAAGCGTGCAGACTATTTCTCGTCTGTTAAATCTCTATTCACCAATCATAAGAAATTCACTAAATTAATTTCCGACCCAACACCCGCCATACTTTCTTCGCTACAATCTTACTTACACAAATTAATGAAACGTAACGAAATCACTGAATCAGATTATGACTTCATGCGACCGACGGCTGCACACTTCGGACGTGCACATGGCTTGCCTAAGACACACAAGAACTATTCTAATCTTCCCACTTTCCGACCAATTGTAGACACTAATAATACACCACACTACAATGTAGGCAAATTTCTTGCATCTTTATTGAACCCTTTAACGTTGAATGAGTTCACTCTAACTGATTCTTTTGATGCCGTAAACTGCATTAGAAATATTCCCAATGATTTGTTTCAAGAAGGTTACCGCTTTGTGTCGTTTGATATAGAATCATTGTTTACCAACGTCCCTTTAACTAGAACCATCAACATCATTTTAAAGCGTATTTATGAATCTAAGCAAATCGATACCACTCTGAAAAAGCTAACACTTAAAAAACTCATCAAAGATTGCTGCAGCAAAACTCCGTTTTCTTTTGGCAATGAAATTTACAAACAAATCGATGGGGTTTCAATGGGATCCTCTCTCGCGCCGGTACTCGCTAATATAATCTTAACCGAATTTGAAGAAACTGTCATTTCCAACTTAATCAACTCTGGTAGCATTAAATTTTATAAAAGATACGTAGACGACACACTTTTACTAATCAAACCTTCTAATATTCCGACCTTACTCAAATTGTTCAACAATTTTGACAAGAATTTAAACTTTACAGTTGACACCTTTCCAGATGGCATTGTCCACTTCTTAGACATAAAAATATCTGATGATGGAACCGATATTTACCGAAAAGCTACACACACTGGACAATACACACATTTTACAAGTTTCGAACCATTTCAAAGAAAAACTGCATGGATAAGATCACTCCTTGATCGCGCTCACAAAATTTGCAGCACTAAAAACGTATTTGACAGCCAAGTTAAAAACATTAAGTCTTTTATGTCGTGGAATGGATATCGTAACTCTTTGAAACATTTCCTGATTAACAAGTTTAAATGTAAAGTTAGTACTTCTGCTAAAACCTGTTCTTCATCTCAATCGCAAACCAATGATGACAATTTGCCTAAAATTTGGATTTGCCTGCCTTACCTTGGAACCCAAGGAGAAAATATTGTTAAGTCATGTCTAAAGAAATTACGCCGATGTTTTATAAGACCGGTCAAATTTGTAGTAATTTATGACACTAAAAAGATCGCATTTTTCACATCCAACAAAGACAAAATTCGTCCTTCAGTCCGTTCTAATGCCATTTACCAAATAACCTGTCCTGGATGCGGCTATTCTTACATTGGAAAAACCGAAAGGTGGCTCAAAACAAGACTTCAACAACATGCCACCAAACATGATACCAGTGCACTAGGACAACACTTTTTAGAATGCAAGAACGCACAAGACACTGTCACACAAAACATAACCGACTTAACGGACAAAACACTTCCACAAATACACATTTCCGAGCTAACAAATCTCATCGTTAACAACTACAAAATACTATATGCAAATAATTCACTTGACAAAAACCGACTTTTACTAATGGAAGCACTTTTCATCAAATCTCTAAAACCAGAACTAGACGTAGGACTCAAAGCCAGCAAAGAACTCTCATTATTTGACCTGACATAACACATCACTCATTCACACACTAATTTCTTCCGCCTACACATTCTTCTTGTATGATGTCACCACGCTTGCGCCTATATATTGACCTAGGTTCAGCTTTTGTAAATTAGTCTGATGATGAATTTGTAATAAATTCGAAATATTACTATTGAACACTGTGTCCGCTTGTTTTTCTCAAATTTTGAGTTCAAGATGGAACTATTTTTCGGAGTATGTTTTCTACTTTATTTTCTGAAATTATCTGCTGGAAACGGATTCTGGTAGAAATCCTTATTACAGTGTATTCAAGTTTACTGTAAAAGAAAAGACTTTATTTTTCATTATGTAATTTGGGTATTCTTACAAAAATTCAACTAACATTCCTATTTTGTCCTTTTTTTTAAATTTTGAATTAACATGAAGTATTACTTTTCCCTAATATTCTCACAAAAAGATCAGATAGCTTGGTACATGTCCTCTTATTTAGAAACAAATTGTGTTCACATGTTCAAAAAAGACCATCCTTAACCTTATTTGAACATGTCAATTGGAACCACACAATAGTAAAAAGGAACTGATTACTCAGAATGAAGCCACTTTATTGGTATATCAAAATTATAATCCAGCAATGATTCTGCCATAATACATTAAATTCTACAGAAACTATAGGTTGATAACCATTGATTCACAAGAGACTGTAGTCAGCCATTTAGAAACATAGGAAGAAAAGGAATGTAATACAAAATAATGATTGTATATTTGTTTTTGAAAATGACAATAACTCTTATTTAATTCAGAATTTTGATGTATTGATATTAACTTATTAGTAGGATCATCCTCTTGACAAGTAAAATTGTCTGGCATTAGCCAGAGTAAAATAAAGAGTGTGCCCTTGTCACTTAATGGGTTAAGGAGATGGCTGTTAACTCACCAAGGTGAAGGGCTCATCTCCTTCATGAGTAAAATCCTCTGGTGTTAGCCAGAGTAAAATAACAGAGAGTGTGCCCTTGCCTTTTAATGGGTTAAAGTTGACCTTAACAATATATAATCAATACTTTTCTTACTCTAAATGTTTGCAAAGCACAGAGATGGACCCACATGACTTTGTAAAAAAATTGTTTTAAATCTGGGGCAAAGATAATCAAGAAAAACTAGGGTCATAGTTGTGAAAGACATCATGATATACTCATATACACAAAGGCCAAACTGGTTTCACATAGCATTATCCAGGACACTGCAATCCTAGCATCCTTAAGAAATTTGGGAACTGCAGCAGATCCCCACATTAGTAAAGCTGCATCAGTATCAGTAGCAGCCATAAAGTCATGTCCCCATCTTGCTGGAGGTTATTTATGGAGATTGGACCTTTCAAACTGAGGGGATCACACTTTGTCTGTTTTCAGTCACTGTCCTTATGCAATAATTACAATCTGTATTGCAAGTATTTGTTACATTGCTGGGTAATGTTATGGTGTACCACAGGTCATTATCACATGGCCATCCTGGTTGTACTTTTACTTCAATTTGTCAGCACAAAAATAGTAATCTAACATCCCAACCTATGCTACATTCTAGGGTGGTCTTTGATGAACATATTGTGGAAAATTTCTACCCCTTTTCGCTGGGAAGTACAAAGGAAACTGATAGAGCTGGTTGGATAACTGAGAAAGCCAAGGAAGATGCCTGCTAGCATGAACTGCACTAATTTTAATGCACACTTGTGCCACTGAAAAATTTGAATTCATAGCAGGAAAAGAATTAAAAATTTGAAATTTAAGGCTGCTAAGTTTCTTCAGATTATCTGACAATTTTAAAAAGGGCCTGTTGAATTGCTCGGAATTGCTCAACACCTCTAGGATCGACTCATCAAGGTGTAAACTTCCGAATCTTTCTGATGAAGAGATTGTTACAAACAAAGTTCTGTCAAGTGTATCAAAATTCAAAAGTGTATCTAATATCATGTCAATCAACCGGACCTCTCACACTAAAAAGAGCTGGAGTTGAGTTTGCCTGCAGTTTGCAGTTATTTGCTTATTACTCTAATGGATTTGTCTCACTCTTTGACAAAGTATTTTCTGGTTGGTACTGGTTTCATGAAGTCTCTGACTTTTGCTGTTAATGCGTCCCAGTGATAGCTTCATTAAAAAGGCCCTGCGAGTTCATCAGTAGATGTGGGCAACATCAGTACTAAATTTCAAAAACTGTCGCAATTACTTTGAGTAGAACTAAAAGTCCATCGCGGCGGATCTTTCGAGGATGCGGACATTCTTTCATCCTGGCGTGTAACGTATGGATGTCAGTATTATCGAATTTGCCATGTCATCCTAGAATTTAAAGTTAAACGCCCAGGGAGAGCAGTGAACGACCCCCTCTTGAAGTAATAGCATTTATGAAAGCTACAATGAAGTGAAGAGTGACAATGATGACAACGACGATGGACGAGGGAAGGTCTCGAGCTGGTAGACGACTTCGATGAATTAGCAGGCGAATAGTTTCTTGTTTTCTTTCAAGGGTAAGCAATTGTCGGGTAGATGCACGAAAACAATAAATTCGTCATTCTTCATTTCTATTCGAGTGGCATACTTTGAGGAAATGTTTTCCTAAACTAGGTTTGAGTTTAATTTGACCAAAGGCGTTCGAATCAGTTTTAGAGCTAAGAAAACCACCGCTTTACGTACTTTCGTATTTATGAGATAAGGACAGCATTGAAAGCTCTAGGACGTCAAAACCCGTACGGAATAATAAATTTATGTTGGCTTTTTCACACAGACAACGTTAAGCATGAACTCGGTCGCGAGCATTTCGTAACTCCCGATTCAAAAGCCGATATTTTTCATTTTAAGGAACGCATTACATATCCCCACGATAGATTTGAAGAAAAACTCATATACTGTACGAATCAATTCGTTTTCTCTTCGAAAATGCAAAATCCGCGTGCACGGAAGGCTTTTTCTGTGGTATAGTTTTTCGCAGTGATGTCCCAGTAAATTCAGACATGTTGGTAAAATCGAGCAGTTTGATTGGTCCGCCCCATCGATGTAAATAAACGCGCTGATTGGCTTATTACACCCTTGTTGCGTTGATCATCTTTCTCGATTATGACTAGTCCTTCTTTTCCGGCTGTGAATCGGTAGGTCGTCGGGTCCCAGGGTAGTACCAATTTGCCTTTCTTTTCAGAGTGGATGAGCACGGAATCCCCAACTTTGATGGACTGAGGGCGAGCTTTCCGTCGTGATATTTCTTATATCAATAAATTGTTATTCTAAGAAATATCCGTCGTGATATTTCTTAGATTTGTTGTTATTCTTGGCATCATGCTGTTGATACTTCTTGTGATCAATGACCACTGGTGCTGGATGGAGGGAAGGAAGCTTGTCGTTAACATTGCGTCCCAACATCATGTCTGCTGGTAGTTTCCCAGTGACTGCATGGGGCGTAGTGCGGTAAGCCATTAGCCACTCGTTGAGGTCTTCTGAGCCAGTCGCGAGATACGGCAATTGCGGTCTTGACCACTTTGTTGATGCTACGGTTTAGCTTTTCTACCTCCTCGTTGGTGCGCGGATATCGAGGTGCTATCTTTCGATGCTTGATCCCGAATTCGGTCATAAAATCAGCAAATTGGGATGACCGAAAGGTTTTGGCATTGTCCGTAACTATTTCCTGAGGAACTCCATAGCGTGCAAAGATACGTCGGAGACGTGGTTCCAAAGCTCCCGTTGTAATATTTTTCATGACTTCTATCTCTGGGTATCGACTGTAATAGTCCACCAAAACGAGTAGGTTTTCTCCTGTGGGAAATGGGCCAGTGAAATATAACCCTGTCAGAAGCAGGGGAGCTTCTAGATGCGTGGTGGGTTGTAGCGGTGTATATTGGGATGTAGGTGGTTCCGTTGCTAATTGGCAGGGTAGGCACTCTTTCAAAAAGTTTACGGCTTGTGTGGACATCCCAGGCCACCAGACCTTGAAATGCAGACGAGTCTTTGTTTTGGCTATACCTTGGTGCCCCTGGTGTGCAAGCTCCAGGACTCTGTGTCGTAGTGACTGCGGAATAACTATTTGACCGCTTCGCAGCAGAACGCAGTGAGAGGAAGCGAATTCGTTCCGATGACAGAAGTAACGAGCGAGGTCTTCATCCCATGAACCGGACTGGAGTGATGCGAGGACAGCTTGAAGGGTCGTATCACTCGCTGTAGCTTCTTGGACTTGTTCGAGAGTACACGCTTGTGGGAGTGCAGACGTGATAATGGTGTTGATAGTTCTGGTGTCTGCCCGCTCACTGGGGTTGATATGCACCTGGGGTGGGGCTGGTTGTCGCGAAAACACATCTGCTGGATTCTTAGGGTCAGGCTTATAGCAAAGTTGGAAATGCACAGCTGAATGCACAGGGCGCAGTTTTCGATGCGTTGGGGTGGGCGGGATCCAGGCTTGTAAAGACTAAGTAGCGGCTTATGATCTGTGATGATAGTGAAACCCGGATCGCCACTCAGATAGTGGTCAAACTTTAAACACCCAAATTTGACACTGAGTCCTTCTCTTTCTATTTGGCTGCATCGACGTTCTACGTCACTCAAAGAATGACTAGCATATGCAAACTGGGCGAGAAATTCCGTCATCCTGAACTTGACAGAGAATGGCTCCCAGGCCCACAGGTGAGACATCAACGCAGAGCTCGGTTTTGCGGTTGCGATCAAAGAAAACTAAACAGGAATCGCTGGAAATTCGATCTTTCAGGCTGTCAAAGGATTTCTGCTGCTCAGTTCCCTAGCTCCATTCATTGTTTGAGTGTGTAAGATACCGGAGTGGTTCTGCTGTTGTAGCAAGATCGGGTATGAAATCGGGTATCAAAGCGTGGAGTCTTGAAGGATTTCACTGCATCTACTTTCAGTTGGGAGGATTGAATTCCTTTTACTGAGAGTTGCATGGCCATGAATATGACCTTCTCCATGCCGAAGATGCACTTATCCTTGTTGAGCGTGATATTGAACTCATGGAGGCGTCGAAGACACGATGCCAGGAGCTCGTTGTGTTCCCGAACTGACCGCCCATAGACAGTAATGTCATCATGCATCCATTTGATCTCGGGGAGCCCCGAAAGCACCATATTCATTACTCGCTGGAGGATCTCTGAGGAATTTGTAAAACCTATCACCAGAGTAGTGCGCCTGCGTAGCCCACGTGGTGTTGAAAAGGTGGCATACTTTCGGGAATTTGGGTGCAAAGGGATTCGGTGAAAACTCTTAAACATGTTCAACTTGGACCAGACACTCGCGCCACTCATCTCATCAGTAACCTCTAAATGCTGGTATAGGGTGAATCTCGCGCTCAAGATGGGCATTGACATCACACCAGTCTTGGGTGATTCGAACTTCCCCGGAAGTAGAGTTTGGGACTACTACGATTCTTGAGACCCAGGGTGTGGGGCCGTCAACAGGCTAAATAATATCAAGTGCCTCCGGAATATCAAGTACATTGTCCAAGCATATTTGTTTGCATTATGACTTTTTCATTTGGGTGGTGACTTTTTTATTTGCGTTGTAGCTTTTTTTATTTTGGTTGTGAGTTTTTTACTTGCGTTGTGACTTTTTCATTTGTGTTGTGACTTTTTCACTTGCGTTGTGGCTTTTTTATTTGCGCTGTGGCTTTTCTATTTACGTTGCGACCTTTTTATTTACGTTATGACTTTTTTATTTGCGTTGTAACTTTTTTATTTGCGTTATGGCTTTTTCACTTGCGTTGTGATATTTTTATTTGCATTGTGACTTTTTTATTTGCGTTGTGGCTTTTTTATTTGCGTTGTGGCTTTTTTATTTGCGTTGTGACATTTTTTTGTGTGTTGTGACATTTTTTTGTGTGTTGTGACTTTTTTTATTTGTATTGAGTCTTTTGGGCCACCGTAAATTAATAGGGTCTTTGTTTGACCACAAACGATAGACAATGACTAAGTCTAACGAAAGTTCATACAGTCTGAAAGCATTCATTTTAATCAGTGGGGTACATTGATCTCTGGTGGCATAGACAAGGACGCGGCTTACCGGACACATGCCGGCCAATCACATACGTAAATGACGTCGTTGGATATACCACTCTGTATATACTATATTGGATATCCCACTCTATTAATACTCTTTTCTGATGTTTGAGAAACGTGAGAGCTTGGACATATTAAGGTAGATGAACGATCTTCAAGCTCGATACTCAGAAAATGATTTCTGAGCCCCAGACGGGGATCGAAACCGCAACCTTCCGATGACCGGTGAGACGCTCTAACCATTGAGCTACCGAGACTCAGATGGTGAGCTAAGGTGCAAATTCGATATATATGTGCTACCTAAGCGGAAGCCACTATATATTAGTAACGATTGAAACAATTTTTTAATACTTCTGCAAAGAAAGCCCCCCAAAACTTCGTTCTCCTTCGTTTACCCCTCGCTGTCGACGAGCACTTATTGAATCTTTGAGTTTTGTTGTTTTATTTGCCGTTGCGTTCAAGATAGCAAAATAGCCTAGGAGCCGCTGCTTTCAGTCGGGACAACTATTTTTGGGAAATTTAAGAGTCATCGACGCAAATCCGTTGTTACATTTGGGTGACTGTCACTTTCAGGGAGGTAGATGGGACAGGTTTGTTGTCGATTACTACGTAGTAAAATGCATAGCATGTATCTGATAGAGGCCCGTGATTGGTTTAGAGGTGAATAATTCTCAGTCCCCTAAACATAGTACACCATTACACCACCACAAGTGAAGATTTCTGGCAAAATTGGATACGCTTACGTGCTGTTGTATAAAAAGGACAAATGACTGTTCCTTGAAAGTTATGAATTTCATTGCTTTTTTAGTTTTACATGTTGGTGTGGAGTTGTGTCTGGCTCGTTATGATCTTTACACTAATGCTACAGAGACCGAGAAACTCTTGGGTGAGTTCGACAATTAGGAGCATACTGACATGTATTTTACCTGGAATAAACCTATTTGAGAATAGTTTCTGTTGAACACTTTATCGTTTTAGGATTCAAGGCAGACTTCTACTTTGTTAAAGAAGGAAAAATAAAAACCAATGCCGTTAGTTATCCCGTGAATGTACCTACAGATGTCAACTGTTTGGCCTTCACTTGGCACGCTGTAAATCTTGAGGTAGTAATAAATAGTCATCTTCAAGAAAGAGAATACTGATATTTTCTTTCTTGAAATTACATTCCTTCTGTCTCATGTTAGTCCGTTGACGTTTTAGGGGTGTGAAATTACGTTTAACGTCGAATTTGGCAGAAAAACTTTTCTACAATATACTGTGTTAAACAAACCAGATTGTTGATATCATGGACATTATGCTACCCTGTCAGCTCAAATTAATTGTAATAGAATTTAACTGATGATGCTGTAGCTCCCTCTTTTTCATACATTGAAATACCTGGCTTGTTTTCAAGGTAATACAATAAAATGAGGGGAAAAAATCAATAAAAAAAAGCCAATAAAAAAAGCCACTGACCAGTGAGAAAGAAAGTAAATACAGTAGATGTACATTAGCTTTTTCCAGTTGGAGATGTCTCCCCCTGATGAGTGAAATTGTCTGACCTTAGCTAGAGTACATGTACTGTCAAAAAGTTGGGTCCAGACCAAAAAGAGTTTGTGGAAGGATTCTTAACCTTTTCTGGTCCTAGACATCTCCACTTGATGAGTAAAATTATAGGGTAGGGGTAAAATAAAAATATAGTTTTGCCAGACTTTTAAAGTCTTTATTTGTTATTTTTGTTCTGTTTTACAGTCATACCTAGTAATAACAAATGACTGTTTGGAGAAAATAAGGGCTTGGGAAGGGTCTATGTGCTTAACCAGTCAATTCCAATAATTTGATTGAGCCTTTTGTTCTGTCTTCAGTTGTCTTTAATGTGTTTATGCTGGAGAAACTATAAGTAGTTTTAGAAGAAAAGACAACTTGCACATACTATAATCAGTAAACAGCCAATTATATGTACAGTATGCTGCAAAATTAGAGGATAACTGATTACCATTGTAGGAAAATGTTTGATAATCAACTATTTAATCCACTACAGGGCTCAAATTTCATCATGGCCATCATGGCCATGGCCTCTGATGAAGGAAAAATGGCCATGGATAAATTGAAATTGTACCTAAAATCCAAGGCTACTTTTGGTCCCAATAGGTATTTCAGGAAAGCATGCACATATCTTGCTAAATGCATGGATATATTTTTGTGAACATTGATATATTTTGTAAGTGTTACATGTATAAGATATACTTGGCAGTATAGTAGATATTATATTTAGGATATATTGCTTTCGTGCATGAGTGGGGAAATAGTTTAAACCTCAAAACACAACAGGAAAACGCCTTAGCCTACAAGATAACGTAATGGACATCCTGTGCTGGAACAAGCTTTGACGCACCCTTTAACCTAAGGGAAATAAGTTATAATCTATAGTTTCTTCCCCTAGCTAAACGTATAAAAGGCAGAGCACAACTCAGCAGTGCATGTATTATTCATAAGGCGTTAGCCTGAATAACATCATTACGAACCAAAGTCTTAAAAGAAATTATAAGAGTCAAGAACCAAACAAATCAACAGAACCGAAGAAACCGAACCAAAAAGTCAAAGTCGTAAAAGAAATCAACAGAACCAAAATCCAAAGAGCATACGGAGTGCTAAGAGTTGTGCTCAGTCTCACAGCAGTATAATACATACTTCAAGGTTAGAAAGAATAAAGATGCTAATCTTTAACAATTCAAATATAGTAAAATAAATAGTTGAAAATATAACTTGTTTTGTATTCTTTGTTGTGAGCAAATTGAACCAAAAGCAGCCACATAATTTAATAGGGACCGGCTTGTAACAAATTGGGGGCTCGCCCTGGAATCCAACCTTTTCGTTTGGTAATAATACAATTTGAGTGATAAATCTAAAAGTAAAATGTGTGCACGAGAAAAATAAAAGGATTCCAGAACAAATTGTTAAATCAGTTTAAGAGATCAGAAAGTAAGTTCAAGTTTTAAGATGATTTTACAACATGAAAGTAAACAAAATTTTTAAAGTTTTAAGGTATACATACAAAGCCAGTTATTCAAAATGTCCATGTTTGACCCTGAAGAGTTTATGGTGGAACCAAGCAAATGCACATTTCAGCAATTAAGGAAAGATGATTTGATATTGTTAGGACAGCATCTAAAATTAGAAGTACGAAGTTCAATGCGAAAATGTGAAATCCAGACACTTGTAATGGATTACTTAGTGAATACAACAGAGACATTTGAACAGTCTGCGTTGGCAACTTATAATACTACTAGCTCTAAAGATTCAAACTCTGCAGTAGAAAAGGATAAAAACAGTATTGTAGCTAGAGAAAACAAGGAGAGGGAGAAGACCAGGGAGTGGCAGAGAGAACAGGAAGAGATTTCCTGGCAGAGGGAACAAGAGAAGAGAGAGTGGGAATGCCAGGATAGAGAGTTCAGATTAAAAGAACAAGATAGAGAGTTCAGATTAAAAGAACAATAGATAGAGTTATGAAAGTTAGAGCTCCAACAAAGTCAAACTAAGTCCACGGGAGATTCCAGACCATATTTTGATGTTACAAAACACATTAGGATGGTTCCACCATTCCAGGAGCAGGAAGTGGACAAGTATTTCTTACATTTCGAAAAAGTTACCCACAATTGTCACTGGCCAAAGGAGAATTGGACGATGCTATTACAAAGCGTCCTTCTAGGTAAAGCTAGGGAAATTTTTTCTCAGCTTACCGTAGAAGATTCGGCGAATTATGACACAGTAAAGCGACTGATTCTAAAGGGTTATGAGTTTGTTCCCGAAGCATATCGCCAAAAATTCCGCACTTTAAGTAAATCAAGCGATAAGACCTTTTATGAATTTGTGCAAGAAAAAGCTCAGCTTTTCAACCGATGGTGCACGTCAGAAAAGAATAAAGACACTAATCTTTAAGCAATTCAAATATAATAAAATAAATAGTTGAAAATATAGCTGGTTTTGTATTCTTTGTTGCGAGCAAATTGAACCAAAAGCAGCCACATAATTTAATAGGGACCGGCTTGTAACATAAGCAAGATGCGATTGTTTGTTGAATGTATTAGTAATGGGAATTCAACATATTTCTTTGCAGAATTATTGTCAATGCTGCCAAATTTGCCTGGTGTACAAAATTTTTTTCATGCAATTATTCTGGTCCATAAACATGCTGAAGGGAACAAGTATAAATACTGCAAAGAAGTGGCAAAATAATTTGAATTTGACTTGATTTTGATGTTCAGAAAAAGGCTTTACCAATCATAATATCTCATTCGACTGCAGAAATGTCCTTGACTTATTTGAAATTCTGCTCATTACCTCTTACCACTCCTAAACTGGAACATGTAAAGAAATCCTTCCATGGTATTTCCTTGCAGCAATTGTGGCAAATACTTCCAAAACTTCTATTTCTAACTAGACATTGTGGAAGCATATGATGAGATATTTCTGCTTAATTTTTGTAAATGAGCACTAACTTAAATGTAACATTAGATGTATACTTAAATTGGACAAAGTCTATTTTTGTTGTTAATAGGATGGTGGTATAATCTTCATAATAGAGTGCTAAATTCCTGAGAAAACCACAAACTGTTTTTCAGTAATTAATTCAAACCCTGTAATGTAATGATCCAACTAAAACCACTAATTCTTTTGATGAAACAGCCACTACTAATACAATCAATTTAGAAATAAACAACTTGCAAACTGAGAGCAAAGCTGATAACCATTCTAGGGAAGGTGGTGACAGAAGTCAAGGGTAACAACAGCAAAAATTGGGACTGAGAATGACTAGAATATAAAGAGGAGGATAGAATTGAAATGAACTCCCTGATGTTGCTTCAGGCAGCCAGCATCAAGGTCAAAAACAGTTCATTGTTTGTGAGCCCTACATAAATGGCATACAAACACATTGTGCTGTTACTGTAAGTACAGCACCATGCAACATTATTGGTTGCACAAATGGATGTTGTAAAGGCAAGCACATTGAAACTCAAACCAACCAAAACTCATAAGCATAAGTTGGTACTCTAAATGCATGTTTGAAATTGGTTTGTATACAGCCAAATGTTTGGCCTTGGTAAAAAAGAATATGGCTTTGGATAGTCACAAACAGATGAAATTACCTTGGCCATTTTTGGCTTAGGATAGAAAAAATTAAATTTGTGCCCTGCACTAAGTTGAAAATAAATTTAATAACCTTCAATGTTATTTTTTTGCAAGCATTTAACTTTTTGCTTGTTTTATTCACTTTCAGAATGCAATATTTTTTAGTTTTCATGTCACATCAAATGTTACCAACATTGTTGAAATGCAATATAAACCACATGGAAAAATTCCATCTCATAAGCAAGGTACAGTAAGAGTTATCCATGTCAAACAAAAGGAAATATTTTTACAGTTATTACTGGGATTTGACCTGGATACCTGTTTGTAACTTGAAAAATAATATAGTATGTGATAGACACCAACAAAATTTTTTGAACTGAACAGTTTATCATTGTTTAAGTTCTACAGCTGCCATCTACTCACAATAACACATAACTGTGTGACTACTCAAAGACTGATTTATTGTGTTGTTATTAAATACATGTAAGGTCAAATGGAAAATCTGACCTTGAAATTGTTATTGACTCACAAAACTTGCAAGCAAAATGCAAGATAGATAACTATTAAGCAATGTATTGTTAAGAGGGGGACCACTGGAGCACTTGCCCCCTCCAGGTGCAAAATTTTATGGGGCAACATTCTCAGAGACAAAGACTCAACCTTTTTTTATCTTCTTTTCTAGATTCAAAAATATTTTGCAAAAATGCAATGAAAACTAAATAAATCAATGTCTCGGCTTCTCATCATTAATTGATGACTTTGTACCTGTCAAAGGAATTACCTGTTTTAAGTCTTGCACCATTAAGTCTTGACTTTGCACCTGTCAAAGGAAGCACCTTTGCACCTCGGAAGCACCTGTTTTAAATTTTTGAACTACATTTTGAGTAATAGATAACAAATAGCACAAAAAAAAACTTGTTTCTACAGAAGTACCTTGTATACAAGATGTATACTGTAGGTACTGGTATACAATCATTATAATATAATGAGGTTGAGGTGCATTAAAGAGGGCTGAGGAGGCACCTTCAACAGAATTTGTTCTGGGTGAATTACCACCTAGGTGTGGTTCTGGGCTCCAGTTAGAGTATTACAGTTAAGCCATGCTGTAACTTTCTATACTGGGTCTACTACAGTTAGGGGAACATATAGCTGAAATGCATTATTACTAGGTGGTGCCAGAAACGTACTTCACAGTTCTTCAGATCCACACTTCTATACAAAATGCTGATGATCCAAATGTTTCTAATAAAACTGTTAAACATTTTTCTGGCTAGTACCTAGGATGTGTAATTTTTTAAAAATTAATGTTCATGATGCAAAATTCCCCATGAATTATCAGACTAACAACAGGTCACATTGAACCCAATTTTTAAATTAATCTACTGTACTTTATGATAAGGAAAAAAAGAAATAGTAATCTGTTTCTGGTCAGCATGTATATTATTTACTGCTTTGCATGTCCATTTTTTCCTGCACATTTTGAATACCTTTTAGCTTCAAAAGCACTGTATGGATGAAAGATTGTACAATAAATGTTTCCTATCAAAACCACAGATAGGTTTGCCAGCACTGTTATGAAAGCTATCATGGGTCGGCCCAGTCTCACACATCAACTGACAAAACATGGCAAAAAGAGTGAGTGAGACATAGCTTTACTGTTGCTGGGAGGGGTGTGTGATTTAACCCTAATCGAAACCATGACCATAATCCTTACCCTAATCCTACTTCTAATCCTAACCCTAACTCTGACCCTTACCCTAATCCTGACCCTAACCCTAACCCTAACCCTAATCCTTACCCTAATCCTTACTCTAATCCTAACCCTAATCCTAACCCTACACCTTTTCCGAGTTTCCCATAGAAAGATGATATTAATCTGTTTAAACAGATTTTCAAAATTGATGCTATTCATCTTTTTGGGAGTGGGACTGTTGCATGGGTTGACTCATGAAGGTTTGTTCACATGATGTTGATCTCATGTATATGTATCAGGTATTATGCCATTTGTTCCAGAGGTAATTGTCATCAGGTTGCCTTTTATAAGCGCACTGACCAGAAACTTTCTATTTTTTTTTCTCTTACTGAATATTTAAAATAAAACTAACACGCATACAGTGTCATATTTACTGTAGCCCATCAAGAGGGCAAGGGTACACTTTGGAATTCTAGAATGGTGCACTTTAGAATTCTAGAATTCTTAATGGTTAACCACGTGTACAAAGTACTTTCTTGTAAACCATTAACGAATAACGGTGCGCTTTAGAGTGTCATGTTGACTAACGCCAGCCAATCGTAGTCAGCAAACTGTGGCGCTTACCCTTTAATGGGTTGAACGTCATAAGTTTAACAAGCACTGAAGAAATCAGAAACTTTAAATTGTTTGAATACATTTTGAGATTGAGCTCTGGCCTAATACAACAAATTTCGAACGTTCTTCTTTCGTGATGCTTGGGAATGTGGTTGTCTTTAGTTATTTTCAGTCACGCTTTTCTCTTCTACCGATGATGACTTACTAAATGCATGTTCCAGCTTGGCCTGGTTAGCTGTGTTGAATACGTGATAAACGACATCAAGAGCTAGCATTTTTGTGTTGGTGTGATCAACTTCTTGCAGCGACAAGCCTTAAAATTTACTTAGATCCAGGCGCATAGGTGAATGCTTACCTTAGATTTAATATTCTAGATGTAACTAGGAAGAGTTTTGGTGGCTCTTACTTGGGGAATCCAAATCCAGTCTGACCGACAAAAATGATCTTGTACTGGTCATCCATGACGGGTAAATTTTTTCCTCATCAGAAATACGAGCGAGATCGGGTTTCTTGTTTTGGAAAATGTTGCTTTCTCAATAGTTGTAGAGGTTCAGTTCGGGAAAAAGTGAATGTCACACACCTCAAATTGCGCAAGCGGATATTCCATGGAGTAATTGGGGTACATGTACATTGGGAGGTGTAAAGCTGCCCCGGATCCCCTCGTTTCTAACGGGCCTGAAGGGTTTCCGCTAAAAAAGCTGGCATTCAGCAGGGGAAAATCTAAACAAGAAACAAATAAGCAACGTAATGTAGAATGAACTTATTATTTAATTTATTTATTTATTTATCTATCTATTTATTTTTGTAGATTTTTGCATTTCAGTTAAGTGCAACAATCGCGTCGAAGGTGTAACAGTTATAAATATCTACCTGAACGTTACTGAATATTCTGATTCAAATAAAACCACTTTGCATTTTACCAGGATAAAAAGGTGTGGAAAAGGTATCGTAACAATACGATTTACGATTCTGGAAATAATTTTCGTGAAAGTACCTGTAAAATCGTCCAGCACTAATCAATGTGTCTGGAGTAAACGAGGTTGTACTTGTCACCAGTTACCTCAAAACAGTTTTTGTAAAAATCAAACTGTCGTGCATAATCTGAAACATTCCTTGTAAAACGCCATATAAAAATAATAACAGTAATAATAAAGATAATAATACCAACATAATGATAATATTACCAATGCTAATACTGATGCCAATTCTTATGCCAGTATTAGTATCAATATCATTACCACAACCACTACCACTAGTATCACTTCCACTAATAATAAAAATAATAAATCTTTATTGACAGTGCCAACATCACATACGTGGTTTACGGAAGGGTTTTCAAGGATGCTAATAACTCAAACAACGCTAATACTACAAGTAACAACGATAATATAACTGAGGGGAAAAAATGCAAAACTAGATGATAAAAAACTTCAGAAGCCTCAGTAGCTAAAGTTTAACTACAATCTAATACTGGCGAATACTGCCTAAAGACTATATTTTCAGATAAAACTCAACCACTCGACAATGTGACCGACAAAATAAACTCTGATGCGGTCTATTTCAGAAAACCGACAATTTTGTACTTAACAATCAACGTGATTGGCCGCTTACAGTATTTCCAGGCTCAGGTATAAATGTAAATTGCTGTGTTGGGAGAGTTAAACGACGTGTAAAAAGATATGAAAGATTGAGGAACTTCCAAAACTTAAGATGAGACGTCCTAACGTTTCGATCGAAAGCCGTAGTGAGGAATGGCTATCGTTTGGAATGTTAGCACGGAACTTACTACTTTCTGTTTTCAGCATTGGCAGTTCCTCCGTTGCCCCTTTAGAATTTTATTCTGGCTCACCATAGACGGTTTTATTCTGCAAAACGAGATGTCTGTGTTTAAACCAGCCTTCTGTTCGATAAAGCACCAACTCGAAAGTAATATTTTCGAATTTTGTTAAGGCTAATACCAGGTGATTTTACCCAACAATGGGCCGGTGGGAGACTTACAGAGATCAGTTGGCTCAGCAGCGACAATCAGTTTGTGGTATTTGACCTTCTCACCACTTGGGCAGCCCTTTAGAATTTCATCTAAGTTTTAGAGGTTGATCTTAACACTCAGCTGTGTTTCTGTGGAGAAAAATTAGGCGTTAGTTTTAGGAAGCCAGGATATGTTATCGTGCAGACATGACCTCATGGGTGAATGGCATTATTCATGCTATGGGAAAACCAACAATTGTATACTGAAGAACAAAAAGGAACAATGTACCCCTCAGGGAAAGACTCGGCAAAATGCTTTCGATTGCCGACCTGCGTTCGCATTCTTGGGCCATTGTTCCTTTCGTTCTTCAAAATGGAACTGCCAATTTCGATTATGCACTGGTAGACTGAAGACTTCTCGATCGGCTTTAGCGTCAGTTAAATTATGATAAATTAACTATGGCATTCATAACAAGTAGACAAAGATTTGCTTGGCGTTTTTAACGGAGACATATTAAAACAGCTGGCCTTAAAAATGCCAAAACTTTAAAAAACAACAGTGCTGTGTAATCAAACTGTTTTCTGTAAGAATCAACAGCTGCGTTAATCCATTGAAGACAGAACGTGTTCCAGTAAAGTGTAAAATCGTCTGGAGTTAGCCAGGTTAAAATACTCAAGTGGTCGTTGGGATAAAAACCTAAAGGGCTGCCACCGTCGGGAAAGACTTAAAGTAAACTTTAAACGGGAATTTAATAAGTATTCTGGTTGTGTATCGGATGCTTTGACAATACAGAATAATATTAATGGGGCGACTGAAACGCTTGAGTTTGGGGTTGGAGAATAGAACTGCTTTTCCCTCGATTGTAATTTCCAATCCTAAGGATTTAAGGGGTCGGCAATACGTTTTGGATCTAGGTCTATGTACGGAGTAACACTGCATGTAGAAAACTCGTGATTTGGAGGATGAAAGTTCAGTTTGGTAATTCAAAGCAGAAATAGCGGTGTTGAAGTGCTTGAAATTATCCCCCGATTAAGCTCTGCAGTAACCACTGCGAAATAATTGGTAAAACAACATCAACTCTTCATTGCAACAGTGAAATGTTGTTTGGAGTGCCGTTGTGAGGGCCTTAATAGAGAAACCTAGATGTAGACAACCAATGGTCAACGAAAACATAGAAAAAAAAGCTTCTGTCCACAACTTAATGATTTTTTCTTTACGCAGAGGAAACTCGTTTGTGAGCCGTTCATGTCATATAGGAAATAATTTCTGGCTAGAGTGCAGTTTAGCGACCCCTGCAAACCGTGAAACGTTTAGGATTAGGGTTAGAGTTTGGTAGAGGGTTAGGTCGATTAAGCCTGCAATTAATCTAATTCATTCCGGAGTCCACTAAGGAGCACTTGACCCTAATTTCTTACTAATAATATACAATATCTACTTAAGCCTGGTTTCCATTAAATCGTTAGAATCGCAATCGCAATCGCAAAAATCGCAATAATCCTATATTTGCGATTAAAGCCCGGTTTCCATTAAATCGTTAGAATCGCAAGAATCGCAATCGCAAAAATCGCAGTAATCCTATATTTGCGATTTAGTCGCTTGAGTCGCAATTCACTTCGATTTAAGTTTCCATTAAATCTCAAGGGTCGCGACGACTGCTAGGACACGATTTTTACGATTCTTGCGACTTAATGAAAACCAGGCTTTAGTGTTCTTAATATTAAATAATATGTAACAGAGTTATTTTATCTTTTTTATCTCCTTTATCTCTTTCTTGACAAGGCCCTCTGAAGAACAATATTCGTATTTTTATGACTGATAAGGCTATCATGTCTAAGTACAATTAAAATTTATTAAGTTGATTGATTAATTAAAGTTAATTAATTAAAAAAAATTGAAAAGGAATAACATGTGATGATATAACCCATAATTTTTGTGCAGTATGTGTTGGCGCATTGTAGTGTTTTGCACTTTCTGGGACCATTTGTTTGCTGAGGTTTTCATGGTTTAGTAATAATATATTTATTTATGAAAACGAGTTATATTTCTGTTACGATGCTGTACACTACAATATTCACTCTACAGTTTGTGGTGTCGTAAGTTGCAAAAACTGGGTTTACTGGAGTAAGGGAGCAAATTGACAAGGACCATTCAAGTTCTCTTTTATGAATGAACAGTTTTGTAGTACTAAGGCAATGCTTCAATTTTAATTCGACTATTATGTGCTTAACTTGTTTGTGTACTTAATTTTTAAATAAATTATTTTCCATTTTTATAACTCGAGTTGGAAGCGGCAATAATAACCGTGAAATCATGGAAGGAACAATACGATAAGATCGCTAAATCCAGATAAAGTTCTTAATGCTTAATTTTTGCAAGGCGTTTGTTTGCTGTGGTTTACTCTGCGAGACTATTATCACTTTCGCTTTAAATAACTACTTTTCTAATTGTAGGATAGTACCATGCAATGTTATAAACGTGCAGCTTTGGTTTCTAGTTGGGATATACTCATACCTTAACTTCCAAGCTTGAATGTGCTACTTGGCCTCCCTGTCCTCTTGCCCCCCGTTCAGGATCCTGAGAAAGGCATCCTGAAGTCATACACCTGGCCTTTCCCTGTAAATGACAATATGGAAACTAGTCACCAAAATTGGTGCACCCACCCCTCAGGTTTGTTTATAGTTTAGACTATAATATTGAGCTTTTTGATGTACGCAAAATTTTGCACTGTGAATGTGGATAGCTAAATGGACCTTTGTGGGCTGTGGGTTTTCCGACGTTGGGTTCTATGGAATTCAGGCTTAAGGGTGGGAAAGAGCTGCGTGGAGTGATTGTAACCTACAAGGCTTTTTTCTATTTAGATTTAAAGGCTATCATGAAAAACGTAAGAGAAGGATTGACGTCAGAAGAAACAAAAGTGTTTTATATTGCCGTCGGTGTGGCTTGCGCTGTTATTTTCATCATGGCAATGTCTGTTGGTATACTTCACGTTAATTCCATTCCAAAACCCGACAAGGAAAGTGAGAGGTACAAAAACCTATCGACTTGCATCAATCTTAAAGAATTTAAATTTTTACTCGAATAGAAATATTCGCCACATCAATTTACTCTTTGTACTATTATCTTACCCTTATTTTAATTCGTATACCCACACTTCTTTAGCTCTGATGAGACAGATGGACTAAGTTTCTGCTGCGAATGGATACTGCGATGTTATTAGTGTAAAACGTCATGATTTCCCCATGAAATTTCGTGGAAAGTAAAAATATCTTAAACAGACCTGAAAATTTTGCACAATTATCACAGCATACTGGTGCAGGATATGACCACAGACGCCATTGGTAGCACTGTACTGTCTTGATATGTCATAATCACTAGATAAAATTAAGTAACTTGTTTTTGATGAAGTTACCGAGGACAGTTTTACAACATTTTTAGATCTAAATGGGAAAATCCCCTTAAGCCACTGATGATTATATACCAACTTGTCACATACACGTAATCCAATGTGGGTTCATTATCGTATTTTTAGCGAAAGCCTTGCGGGAACGGAGGTAACTGAAAAGGATTTTTAATGCATTCCATGACATATAACTTCTGGGACTGTTGAATCGAGCGACTGTATGGATACGGAACTATGAAGATGGCGAAGGAATGTGATATTTGGTTGAATTTTCGATATCTGAAGCGTTAGCTTGTTGGACGAGTTTCAGTAGCTATCTGCTTTAGTAGTTGCAGTCTTACAAACCATCTTTCAGAACATATATTGAGTTGAATTACACTCAAACGAACTTATTCCAAAATTAAAATCAATCAAGTGACGACCGTAGACGATTTAAGATACATGCATTACGCGTTTATTACTGATCTTCCTGTTACTCTCAGGACGACTCGGAAAGAGCCATAGGATGATGCATAAGACAAGGATGTCAAGTTTACTATTCACTGCAAATGTGCACGTTGTAAGGTTTCTATAACCACCAAACTCTCCATGTGGCTCCAGTCATTTGTTTTTTGACCAAAACGGGCCAACTTTCGAATCGTCTGACTGAACACCTGTTACGTGGGTTCACAGACGTTTCAGTTGTATGCAAAAATCTCATCAAGCTGTCCTTGAAGATTTTATCAAATACTATTACGAGAATTTCATCTAGTAACCACGAAAATCTCGTGGAAACTATACGAAGTTTCTTTTTAATTCTCCTAAGCGTTGCCTGATAGTTTAAAATTTTCATTCCTTTCCGGAATATTTCAGCGGTTGACGAGATTTCATAGTTGATTGGATTTTTGATGTATTTGGCAACTCATGTTATTAACCCGTCGAATAAACCTGTATATATTGTGTATCACTGTACATGTAGACCTTTTAAAGGTAGTTTCTTTCTTTTCTCTCTTACACAGGGAACCACTAAGACGTCCTGTTGCTCCTCCTCCTCCTAGACCCGTGGCCCATCTTGTTCCAAATAACCGATCTGTTAATCTCACTGTACCAGTTCTTCGGCACACGTACTTGCCACCGGAGCGACTGGCACCAGTTGGTTGCGCTTCCACTGTGATTGCAAACAAGGAAGGTAAATTATGCATGCAGAAAGATCCGTTCTTTGTTCACTGCAAAGGAAACGTCTCCAAACTTGTACTGTTTTGAACGAATACATTAGCGATGTCCCCACCCAACAGACTAATCGACTTACTGTATAATGATATGAATCAGTTCTACTCACCAGTGTTCAAGGAATGCTTGTCGGTATGTTTTAACGTTGTTCATCGAGTCAGGCAATGGTGTGTTTGATATGGTGTCGTTATCTTAGGACTAGTAGACATACTGAAGAACATAACGAACATATTTTTTCTAACTGGAATCAAGTAGTCTGGTCATCCTGAGTGTGACCAGACTACTTGTGTCACGAGTTCTAGTCGTTAAAGATACAGAATTCGAGCATTGGGTTTATTCAGTCCTTTGAAAAGATACCAAAGTTCCATCACTATTGTTAACAGTTTAAAGGTAGAAAATAACTTGATTTGAACGATTCGTAACGGTTATGATTGTTCAACAACCGTTCAGTATACCTAGTATTAATCTTGTAATTAATCAATTAATCTTGACCTCGGTACTAAGCGATATATCAACGTTCGAGCGAATACCACAATGAGGTTGATAAGTAATTTGTCAACCTTGAGAGCGCAAAAGAAACTGACCCAAGGTCTCCGAATCAATCTCCGATTCGGTAACCTTAGGTTCGATTCCCGGCTGGGGCAGTCAGATTTTTCGTATATGTGATTATGATTGTATCAAATCCTCTCTTCATACAAAATGTTGTTTAAAGCCTCCTGTATACAAGAGTCGTGTATCACTCCGCTACTTTAGGAAGTCGGATGAGAGGCTCCACTCTACGTTGTGAAGATGAGATGTCTTCCGGTTGGAGAATTGAGAATGGTGGCAAATTTAGTATATACGAAGATTCCCGGCTGTCCTGGCCGTGTCTCAGTAGCTCAGAGGTCAGAACACCGATGCGTTGATTCAGAGACCTTGGGTTCGATTCCCGGCTGGGGCAGTCAGATTTTTCGTATATATGATTATGATGGCATACTTATTCTAGTATGTAGAATTGCCCATTAGTGAGGACTGTGCTAACTACAGACGTAGAAATATAGAAATTGTTGGAAACACCATAGTGTAACAACATCCGCTCATGTTTTGTTCTCCTGTCAGATTTTCCAATATTTTTCGTACTTTATCTGACATTGTGTCGCTTGTTCCGTGGGTTCGATAATCAAGGTTTGGGTAAAGACGGCATGTTTCTTTAGCTGACAGTTCAGGTGTATTTCCGGTTTTTCCTTTCTTTTTACTATGGAGGATTCTTTACTCTGTGATTCACAATCTTACACATTTTTGGCATGCAACTGTAAACGTATGCCGAATTCACCAACTCAATGCCAAAATCACTAAATGCTTGATTTGAATAACGACAATCTTAATTTGTCTTAATTCGGTAGCATTTCCGGTCAACCCTCCTGAAACGTCTACAATTGGAAATCAGATACCCCAGGATCCTCTACATCCAGAAGATACAGTTCCTCTCCGTGAGAAAAGAAACAAGGAAATCCGACAGAAGCTTCAAGACATCGTGCTTGATAGATCGCGTGTGTCGCTAGGCGATGTTATCCAGGAAGGAACGTTTGGGAAAATTTATGAGGGAGTTGTCACTGGACCCGAAGATGGAGAGATACAGAATGTTTTTGTCAAAACCGTGTCAGGTACGTTGTAACAGTGAAATAAATTCTGAAAAAGTGTACGAAAGGCTTCTTGTACAAGAACAAGAACTAGTAATTAACCACACACTACTGCTTTAGTGTTCATGAGCAAATATACTGGAAAAGGCTTCAGTTTTTATTTTGCTTAAATTTAGAAGTGATACCCAATCAGGTAGCATTGTTTGGCAGTTCTTCCAAATAGTAGTATATTCTTTTTTGCAGTGAAAATTTACATTCTAAGTAAATTTTTCTAGTAGTTGTCAAGAGAAGTACAGTACAAGCCTGTAAAGTCAAAATGATTTTGGGTCAATTGGTCAAAGGTTGGATAAATTTATCGGTAGATAAGTGCTAACCAGTGAATAAATTCGTCTTATGGTGTGTGGATAGTTGTCCTAACCAACACACTGACTGAACAGTGTTACCCATTGGCCGAACAAACGAGCTCCAGCGATTGACATTTTCAACTTTAATTGTTGAAGTTGTATACGTGGTTCTTCTGCGCTGATCATAAAATGACAGGACTCGAAATAAAAAAACTGCTAACTCGCCTTTTTGTCAACAGCAACTCTTAGTCGCCAAGAGCAATATTTTAGTTGCCTGGTAATAACAATAGCAGAAAATGAAATACGGATACATTAGAATGGTAAATCGGCTTCTGGTTGCGTACTTGGGACGCAGTAAATTGGCTCTATGCGTTTTATTATTCGAAAGACATTGTTTTGTTGATGTTTCCGTCACTTATTAGAGATGGAATTTCTAGCCCTGCGTGATAAAATATTAGAATAGGTGATTGTGCAGTAACTAAAAAAGAAGAGAGGCGAAAGGCAAGAATGGGGTGACAGTCGCGACAAGGAGTGTTCTTAGCTAACTCGTTGGTTGTAAATGCAGTAATCACAATCTAGACCAAATTAAATCAGAAAACTCATCACTCAGGACATGTTTATTCGTTTTGTTAAAAGTCAACATGAAAATCTGGTAGATGTGGCGTAGGAAACACTGACGAATTTTTAAAAACCTTAGGAAAAGCATCCGATGAGCAGGCCAGTCTTCTTTTGGCAGAAGGAAGTATGTTGAAGGGCCTTAACCACCAAAACATCTGCTCCATAGCGTACGTCTGTCTCTCGGAAGACGACGCCGATCGTCCTTTCGTCCTCACGCCGAGCATGAGTCAGGGAAATCTGAAGAACTTTTTAAAGAAATCGAGAACGCCAGAGGGGACTGGGCTTGAGAAGGTCAGTTTATGGAAAATCAGTTTTTCTCATGCACTTTTAGGAATTGTTCTGTATAGTCTACAATGTATTCTTCAGCATTGATTTGTTAGATAAGAAGTATTTCTGGATGTCGTCTATTCAGTTCCCTTTTGATTAGATTCCCTACTGTATGTATAAAAAGCAAACTAGCCCCCTTCCACGAAAGTTTCCTCCACACTGTCCTATACTTATCCTCGTCCCCACATCCTTATCCCATTATCAGCCCAAGAATGGATTCAGATTAGTGCAACTAGTTTCCAGAAACTTGTCAAAAATTGTTGGAAGAAATAATAAAGTTATTTTTTTCCTTCTATAAATGTCAGTATTTTATTATTAATTATCATGCCTGGTATCTTGCCGGGTTTTTGGGCCCTCTTTCGGTTCGTCGAGGATACAAAAACGTGAAAAGAAAGCGCATTGCGTGGAAAGGCCCTTGATTTTCATGGGAAAACTAGTTAGCTGACTAGTGGAAACTAGTCAAAATCATATTTGATTGGTTAGATTTAATGAGGCAATTAGTGTGCAGTTGTCACTAACAGTTCTCATAGGCGTATCGACTTTAATTCAGTTACTGTGCACTTCTCATAAACCAGTCAAAGAGTATAAATAAACTCGCAGCATCACGAGTATCGCGAAGTTATTAAAATGAAATGGCGCGGTGTGTAAGCATTGCTTCACTTTCCCTTGCTGGGAGATACTGGCGGAAAGCTTGGAACATCACGCAAGAATTGCTGGTTTCTTACCCTTGGCTTGCGTATTCAAGGTCTTTAATTTGGGATGGACGGCGGAAAGAATGGTGGAAAGCTCGATAAATTGTTTCTATCACATCTCACGTTTTGCGTGATTGCCGTTAGATCAAGATAATTTTGCCATTATGCACCTGGTCTGAGATGATTTTGAACTTTTTAATGTCCATATCTGCCTTTCTGACGCTGAACTAAAATAATTTTGAACTGATTAGCATTCATACTTGTCATTCTACTTCTGGTCTGAGATGATTTTGAACTTACTGTATTAACTTTCCTACCTGGCATTTAGCTACTCAACTGAGAAGATTTTGAATTTATTCATTTTTATACCTGCAATCCCACTGATGGACTGAGGTGATTTTGATCTTTTGTAACATTGCTACCTGCCACTTTGCTACTGAGCCCAGATAATTTTGAACTTATTAACATTCAAAACTGCAATTCTGTTGTTGGATTAAAATAATTTTTAACTTACTATCTTATCTGCCATTCAGCTGCTTGACTGAGATGATTTTGAACTTGTTAACCTTCCTACCTGCCATTGTACTAATGGACTTACATAACTGTGGCCTTTTTAAGATTGCTAGCTGCCATTCTGCACCTGGACTAAGATGATTTTGGCCTAAATAACCTTCCTATCTGTCAATATACTGCCACATGAAGATTATTTTGAGCTTATTAATTTTCCGTCTTGCAGTTCTACAGGAGGAACAGGATGACTGTGAGCTGTGAACCTCCTGACATGTGTTTATCTTGCAGTCATGATGTTAGATTGTTTAAAATGTGATGTCCTCGATTGGGTTTTTCTATCTGTTGTACAAAAACTGATTTGTCAAACATTCATTTTGAGCAAATTCAATTGTTTAACACTTTTACAACTGGAGGTCTCCCTTGATGAGTAAAATTGTCTGACATTGACCAGAGTAAAATAGTACGTCTTGTTTGTTGTAAATGTGTTATAGTTTATACTCACATATGGGAAATAATGATCAAGTGAGGAATTGCTGTACAAGATTCATAACTGTCTTTCCTATAACCTCTTTAGCTATTAAAGCATTCTGGTATACTTAAGTAATATTTTATTCATCGTCTTTGTATGTTTTTCATATCATATGGGACAATGTACACCATATTTGCATTTAGTAATGTAGTTAATAATTTTATGTAGAGAACTATAGAGAGGGAGAGTAATAATTTATTACTCCCACCATGGTTCTCTCTCTCTCCATAATATTATGGTGCAGCATACAGTATTTGTAACTATTTAAAAACGGCTTAACAAGGAAAAAGATAAAAATTCTTGTAATGTATGACCTTCACTATTTTCATTATAATCTTGTCAAAATCCAGGCAATAACATTAGTGAGAATCAAATTTTCAAAAATTTTCCGGGGGCATCATCCCCCGGCCCCCTAAGAGGTTCTGGAAACTAGTCACAAATTTTCCTAGATCCACCTCTGCAGCCTTCCGTCATGTCATCCTCCTGCCTCCCTTCTCTAATCACCCTACCTTCACCTTCCTCCTGTCATCCTCCTCCCAACATCCTGCACATATCACCCTCAATGTTTCTCCTTCAGCCTTTACCAGAAAGCCAACCTGCAAGGTGGGCTCTTGGCTTTGCAAAGAGCCTGCCGGTAGCATGGTGGTGAATCAGTCTGGTTATATTTGTTGTATTTATTTGGCTTTCTCAATCTTCAGTTATTGGATTATCCCAACAAGCTATACACCCAGTTATGAGGTGTATGAGAGCCAACGATTTAATGTTGCTACTCAAAAATGGAAAAGATCATAGAAGACCCTCATTATGATTGCAGTTTTACATATTACGAGATCTTATTTTCTATTTTCCGCAGAGGTGTTCGTTGGCTCGGGTTGGCTGCCTAAAATCCGAGTGTTTGTCAATGACGAAGATCTAAACACGATCCGCTACGATCCGCTGCTTCGAGTCTCATTTGATCCGAACAGAAAAATTTCCTTCCTAATATTCAGTCCGATTAGATCCGATCCAAATGAATGCAAACAATCAGTATGTAAATGTAAAACATCATTTGACAATCAGTTTCAAACCATGTCTTCTGGAAAATGGAAGTGTTGTGGTAATATTGTTAAACACTGCATCAGATACCGGCAGTAAGACAAAGGTGGATAATGGTGTCAGTCATGTGTCATAACGTTCACTTCTGAAATCTTAATAGAGATATAAGCTAAAAGGTTTTTTATAGACTAGAGGGTTTTTCATAGGCTAAAAGCGAGCTACCCCAAGCGTTTCATATCGAACATTAACAAATTTGTAAACCCGAAAACCGGCGATGAGAAACTGATTCCCAACTATTTGTTTGAAGGAGAAAAGAGACAGATCTTTATTGATGTATCGTATTGTACAGAAAACGAGAAATAGAGGAAGAATTTTATTGTTCAGTTCGTTTACAAACAATCATTTCCTTCCAATTATTTTATGGCAAACACGTAAAATAAAAACCCTTTTCAATTTGAAAGATAAAAATTCCCACAGGTCACGTATGGTTTATTTCAGGGAATGTTCATGAGGAGAATCGTATATTGGGGAAACTGTGAGAAACTTTGAGTTACGAAAAGCCGAACTTGACAGTTCAAAACACAATTCAGAGCATGCCCGCCATTTAAAGAATAATTCCGCACATTCATTTACCTGGAACGTTTTGGTTGATGAAAACTCACTTTTCAAGAGAAAAATCGTGGAGGGACTTATCAATCAAAAGCGACCATGTTTAAATAAACAGGTAAATTTTTTAAAGCGAAAGAAAAGAATTCCCTCTTGGAATTGCCTAAGACATAAAAAAGACCGTTGCCGGCGTTGCTTGTATTTTAACAATGATGATGTCTTGAAATCGAAAACGTTCTGTAATTTTATTTTGGTTCTTTTAATATTTTAATAAAAAACCTTTTAGCTTATATCTCTGATGAATGTCAGTTATTGCGAACTGTTTTACGAATATTTGTTCACGTTTCCGAGCAAGTTTTTTCACGGGAATCAATGAGTGTGTTTAAGTCTGGTTAAGTGTGATCGAAGCGTCGAATCATGATGGATTACGTTTTTCAAAATCATGATAGTACATAGAAAAAAAAATAATTGAAAAAAGAAATGTCTCAATCTTATGAATAGTATGAAAATCTAGTCCGATCCGATAAAAAATAAAAAAGCACGCAAAATCCCACCAGATCCGATTTGAATCGGAATGCCATGCGTTGACATACCATAAGACTCCAGCAGTTTGACAATGAAAAGTAGAACAATTCTAATTGGACCAGAGAGGTGCAGAATATTAGTCGACACTTACCTCCGAAAACATGTTACGCTGTGCAAACCTCGACGTTTCTTGGAGCTGTTTAAATGATACTGGAAAGAAACTTCCACCGTGTGCATGCGGAATGGAAGTTGGGGTACAGAAAGTTGGCAAAAACGAAAGTTTAGAGCTTTGCATTATTTCCCCGTTAAAAGTGATATAATAACCCTGACTGGTTTGAATCAAAAACAGTTATCTCATACCGGAACAAAATAACGGTATGTGATTTGTTTTACCAGAATGAGGAATTTATTCCGATATGAAAACCAAACTGAGATCATTCCGAAAGCAACTCATCTAGCCACTTGTACAAAATCGTCTCGTGCCGTGCTGTTATCATGTCGAAGGGTTAAAAAAGTTAAATTGCACTGGAACAACTTCATACCAGAATGAAGTTCGTTCCATGAGTATTTTAAGATCCCTACTTTAATGTTGATTAGTGCTGGTTTTGAAACATGACCTAGACGTGATTTGAAGGATGAATATGTTTCTTCCTTTCTTACCTTTCTGTTGCTGATCTCATTCGATAACATACCGCAATTTTGGTTTTTAAATCCATGATTAGCTACGTCCATTGTTCACTTTTCACATAAGCGAATTAATCAGCATCAAGTTTGTTTCTTAAAAGGACGGACATAAAGCTCTCCTTGTTTCGAATGTGACTTTGATCTTCTGGTAAAATCTGTGTACCTTCTGTTTTTGACAGAGTGTCACTACTCGTGACTTGATTGATATGGCTTTACAAATTGCTGATGGAATGCTCTACCTAGAGATGAGAAATATCGTGCATAAGGATTTAGCGACGCGGAATTGCTTGTAAGTATTTAGAAGAGTATAATGTTGTCACTTCACAATAAGCCTTCCCCAGGATACGTTCTCCCAAACATGTTTTATATCAGGCTGTAAAAAATATGAATTCTCTTGTAGGTTTGTAACCGAAAATCTGAAAAGAAATATTTCATTCAAAAATCTCATTCAGATCCTTAGGTTTTGATGTATTTATTGGTATGGCATAGAGTTTATATATGCCATTGAATACCAAAAAAGGATTTCTTTAGTATCATTTCTCTGCATCATTTCGATACAACTAGTAAAAGCTTTTCAAGCTCAATATTCTTTTATATTTCGATTTTTTTTTTAAAAAAAATGTGATGAAAATTGAGCTGATTTTAATCTTAGTGACATCGAAACGTGTATGTTGTGTGGCAGACTATTTTATTTAAACAATTATGAAGGTGGACAAATTTTTTCACAGAGTGAAAAATTGGTCTGGAATAGCAACAACATAATTTAGTATTGCAGTGAATTTGGTTGCTTATACCATTTTAGAGTTGACGTTTGAGCTTTATTGTACTTTTTTAAACTTCAGTCTTTGGTCTAGGTACTTTAAACAGCCTTATACTTTGTCTATCAGATTAAGCTTGTGATACGATCACACATAAGTGCACACACGTTACTGTTAATTTAAATACCTGTGTCGAGTTGTTAATCGGAGGTTCAAAACAACTAAAAAACTGAGAATAGCGACGTTTGAGCGGGCTGGTCGCAATCTCTTCAATTAAGTGATCAGTTAAGCGAGATCTCAATTATAATGACAATCGAGATCCCAATTTAATCGTGACCTTTTCGGTGTTTCTGAAACAATGGCCGATTAAGAAAGTTTGTGGCTTACGAGAGGTGGTCGCTCACGGAAGTTTGATTGTACGTGCATTTCATTTACTGTACATGTCGAGCAACAACTGAGGTTGGGGAACGAAAGCAAGGCCAGGGTTGTGTATAGAATTTTCATGCAGCCAAATTGATAAGATGACTGATCAGGCACTGAGTGACCTCCCAATCACTCAACCTTATATTATACGGTGTACCAGTGACTTATTGGCAAGGGATTCTGATTAGAGTCAGGTTTTAGGTTAGTTATATACTTTGTTATTACAGTATGTGTCAAACCTGGGGGGGCATTCATTGTTTAGGAGAAAGTGTCTTATCGTGCTCAGTCATCCTCGGGATTGTCTATCTTCCCCCGAAGGTAGGCTTTTGTAATGAAAATTCCCTTTAAACATTTTGCCAACTAGGATTAAGTATCAGTTTGGAGATTAGTCATTGTATTCGCCCTGATTGTTTTTAGGATTGACGACGAATTTCACGTTAAAATCTCTGACTGTGCTTTGTCGAGAGATTTATTCCCAATGGATTATAACTGCCTCGGAGACAACGAAAATAAACCAGTGAAATGGATGTCAGTTGAAAGTCTTGAACAGCACAGGTTTACAACAGCAAGTGACGTGGTATGTCTAACCTTTCTTCCAATGGATAACTGAAGTTTAGAACAGCCTTTTTTGAGAGTCTTTTCCCCCCACCTTCCTTGCAAACGACTGAAATAGGATCCCTTGAAACCCCATTTGACAAGAATCCATTATTATGTGAGAAATGGGGTCAATCGCGATGCAGTTTGGTGTTGTATTTTCCATACCCACAAACGATTGCGATTGGTTGCTCAGACTTTAACTACTTACTTTTGCGATGATTATAAAGCCTGTAAACCTGAAGATATTGACCGGTGAAATTTACTTTTTCGTAGTACGCCATTATGCAGACATTTCCTTGTGGGCTCGCTAAGTAGTTCGAAATTGCAGCAGTGATTTCCACTGTAGTCTCGTATTCTTAATTCTTGAATTTGGCTGCTGTCAATGCACAATGAGTTGTTGCTGAACACTAAAGTGTGAAAGAACGAGGAACGTCCTACAGTAGATCTAGTTCAATGAGCAGATATTTGTGGGAAAAAAATCAGTCCTGTGAAGTTTGCATGTGCAGAATCTAACATCATGTCAACGTATTGATGACCAAGTATTCATATGTCTGAGGAATGTGTTTGCGCAATTGCGGTCGCAAAATATTCAGAATTACTAAGGGAAAAAGGGCTTCCCTTTTCCTTTTCTAAAAACGGTTTGGACGTTAAAACAACATCGTTGCAAAACTTTCAAAAACTTGAATATCGATTCTGAAAAATGGTAACACTTCAAAACAACGATCCAACAAGTGTTTGAGACATCAGTGAAAGGGAATGCTAACACATGTGAATATTAAACACAGCAATAAGTTATTACTTTGATATCACATTCTGAACCTGGTTATCTTCGGTGCGGTAGAAGAGAGTTGATTTCGAAAGCTGACCAGGTATCACACCGAACGACTGGGATTGTTTACACGAGATAAAAGACGACCTTACGAAATTATCAGATGTTCAAGCTGGCATTAAGGATGAGGGTGACGAAAAAATTCTGGATATAATCTAAGAGCCAGTGATATACTTGAGTTGCTGCAGGTTAATACCGTAATTTTGGCTCAAAAATTCTGGAAATCATTATCGAATTCACTGAGAGCAATTGATAACTATAGCACATCAAGACTTAAGGTAGTTCGATAACGCGTCACTTGAAAAGTGGAACGAAACAAATTCTACCCTGTATCCTGAAGAGAATTAAACCTATTACTAAAGGTACGATGGATTTTTGGCATCAAATACTATGACTGAGAAATGTGTTTCAGAGGTTGCAATGGCAAAAGTTGTTTCAAAATGATTTCTTGTTGTTGTTCGTCCGAAACTAATTTTTCTGGGTTTTTTTCCAAACTTTTCGTCTCATATGGGCAGTAGATAGGCATATTTAAAAAAAAATGTAATTGCTAAATTTATCAGAAGTCAAAGCCTGATTTTCGCTGTAAAAGGTATGCCATCACAAAACTTGCCTGTTGATTGCCTTTAGGTGAAGGTAAGTTTTATTAAAAATAGAGAAGTCAATGTATGACTTTTACGAATTAAAGTAGGCTTAAAGGTAATTAGGGGCCATTTTGAAAGGTTATTTTTGGCACTTTAGAATGTGGATCACTTTGCTTAGTAACATTTTGTATTCCAAAAAGGTTTTCCCCATCGCATTAGTTTTCTCTTACGTCGAAAATATTTTTTCAAAGATTTTTTATGATCGAACGTAAAGAAGCTCCGTCGCTTATAGGTAAAAGTCAGTCCTCATGTGATCAGGCGGGAAGGAAAATAGTGATAAAAGAAACTCTGACATTCGCTGGAGCTCGCGAAAATTAAGCCTAATTTCCCTTACAATAGGGTTTGTCATACGTCATGTTCGTATTCCTTAGTTGTCCTCGTGGTCATATTGGTATAACTTCGGTGAGTCAATGTTTAATCTTCCGTTTTGTTTTCTTTGTAGTGGTCGTTTGGAGTCACACTGTGGGAATTGATTACGTTAGGACAACAGCCATACGGCAGCATCGACGCTTTTGAAATGGTATTGTATCTGAAAAACGGCCATCGGTTAGGTCAACCGACTGGATGTCCTGACGATCTGTTCACAATCATGGGTTATTGTTGGGCTTTGTCAGAAGAAGAACGACCAGATTTCGGACATTTAATGATCCTGCTAACCAAGTTTTTTAACGCGTTAATCCAATTCATTTAACCCAGCTCGGTAAAAGTCTGAGAAAGTCTGTCGTTTGATGTTGTCTAAGGAAGCGGATACTACGGTTTGGTTTCCTCTACAAATATACAAAGCTCTCTGAGAAAGTACACAATGAAGTATGTGGAACATATACTATAAAAGGATTTTAATTAGAATCCTGCGCTCTCAGCAACTGGTTATTTAATTTATCCGCCTTCACATCTATTTCCTGTCCCTAACGAAATGAATCACATGAAGTGTTTTAAATAGTGTTGTATTATGGTGACTGGTTTATTTGGGAGAATTTAACTCGAAACAATATGGGAAAAAAATACAAGAAAAAAAAAAGAAGAAAAACTGCAGAAGGGAATGAAAAGAAACAAGTCTTACTGAAGTCGACAATATTTTTGACAGTTGACATCCTGATCTAACTTTCATAATAAACCATGGCTCGAACAACTAGTTCACAAAGCAATATTTTAAGGGTCTTAAGGGATGGAACTTATTTTACTCAGTAAACATACAAGTTCTAATCCCATGTATATAGAAATGGTATCTATTTATCCAAGTAGAAAGATTTTAGGTGAAACGCGTTTTTACTCGACAACAGTATTGTCACACCACGTAAATATATTTGGAGAGAGCGATATTTGGACTTGTTATTGCATGAATTACATGATATACCTCCATAAATTACGTTAAACTAGAAAAAACATTAGTTGGTATATTCTATCCAAAGTAAAATGTAACTCGCCAATCGTTGTGTCAAGAGTATCAGGTTCGAGGCTAGCATATAGCACATTTCGTTATACTTCTTCCCGTCCGTAAACTTTGCATGATACAGATTATCAAAAAAGAAATAAGACAAAACAAAAAACAAAACAAAACAAAACAAAAAACAAAACAAAAAACAAAACAAAAAACCCGCAAAAAACTGTTATAGAATAGTCCACACGAGTTAAAGCCTGGTGACGAGGTAAGAGAACAAGTGTTCTTGGGATCGTTCAAAGAAACAACTCACTGGGACGGATTTATTATTTAAAGAAAATGAAAAGTTAAAAGCCATCTGCTAGGGCGCCCCTACGTCCCAACGTCGAATTTTTCGTGTGCCGAATCTAATGTTAATGAGCAAGATCCTCTGTCCAAACTGATTTGCATTTGGTTCGGCACATGAAAAGTTTGACGTTTGAAATGGGCCTAACGACGACGTAGCCTTACAATGAGATTTCTCATGTAAAACAAGAGAAATGAATAATTTGTGGTCCCAAGAGTGTTCTTCATTCCCTCCTGGCTCCAGCAAAGACGTGATGAAGAGCATTTCCACTTTTTCATGTCGACACTGGCTCTTAAAACATGGACAGCTTTGAGCTGTATTTCACGAAAAACGTTAATCGACCAACTGGAATTGCATGAAAGCATTTAGGAGAAAGGAAAAGAACATCAGTTTAGCATTTGAGGTTTGCTTTACGGCCGTAGAGTTTAAACTACTTTGTTTACCGTCGTCGGCGTCGAACCTTTGGTAAACTCCCTACAAGGGGCTGATTACATGGGAAAATTTCAGGCCGGCAGATCTGGTTGAAAAAAGTTCCGATTACATGAAATAATTCAAGACGGTCTGAAACTGAAATCGGAAGTGAACCCAGGCAGAAATTTGTCGGTGGTCTCTGTTGTTTTGGCAATTCGAATCTTCCCACGCCTGTCAATCATCTTTTCAGTACGGACTAAAATTTTTTTCGTGTGATTACATGCGATTTTGCAGCCCGGTCAACCGGGCTGAAATTTTCAGCTCGGGTAGCTCAAATTGGGCTGAAGTTTCAGCCTGAGCTGAAGCTTTCTTCATGTAATCGCATGCTCCGTTTTTCAAGTATTTTATTATCAGGCCGGGCTGGTTAACCAGGCTGAAAATCTCCATGTAATCAGCAGAAACAAGCTTCTTTGGTTATTAGTGGGCTATTCTTATTATTACCTTTTTTGTTTTACATTCCTTTTAAAAAAATAAAACAAAAACAAGAGACAAAAGTGAAGTGGCCTTTTAAAATTACCATCAACTTTTTATCCGGGCATGCTTGTTTCCCCCCCCCCTAAATTTATCTAACATAGTGGTGTTCAATTTATTGCCTGCGGCCGAGCGACATTTCACTATAATACCCTCTACATGAATAGCATCAATTTTGAAAATTTGCTTAAATAGATGAATATCGTTCTGGCGGAAACTCGGAAAAAGATTACAGTCAGGGTTAGCATTAGGGCCACGGAGTTGATTACGGTTAGGATTAGAGTTAAATCACCCCCGGTGACCGTAAGCCTACGTCTCGCTCCGTATTAAAAATTTTTGAAAAGGGTAATTCAAAATGAAATGTATTTTTCCTTTAATGAGTTTCACTTTGAGGCGTTAATGATTATTCCCAGCAATAATCGTTTTTCTTCACCGCTTGGTAGACGCCACGGTCGTGGCTAGAAGGTATACCTGAGGAGGAGGATTAAGGTTACGACTAGGGTTAGGTTTGGGGTTAGGTTTAGAGTTAGTTCTAGCCTTAACCCTAATCCTAATACTCCTTCTCAGATATACCTTCTAGCCATGACCTACACGCTACAGTTTAGCGAGTCTATAATATGTCAAGTTTTGGTTGAACCAGACAGTCCTGGTAACTTTCGAACATAAGTTGATAAAATAGTTGAGCCATATATGGCAAAAACATTTATTATTGCTGTTATTATTATTTAATAAGCGAATTGGCTTAAATAGAAGTATTTACGGCACAGTTCACGTCAAAACGAGGCTAAATGGTCGACCAGATGAAAACTGGCGTGAAAGAATATTAAACAGTAAAAGTAGTGAACTCATGATATTTTCATGACTCGCAAGACTAGCGATGCTTTCTTAAGACTTTTTCTAGTAAAATTTTTTTCGAGCTTGACCTGGTAGCCTCGTTTACACATACCGGTACGCTTATCCAGATATCGCTAAGTCGCAAGAACATGTTCAATATGATCCGTCAGACTAGGTTATTTTTAGATACGGCTGAAAACGATTTAAGAAAATATAGTACTACATTTTATGAACGGAAATCTTCCAAATGTTTACATTTTCTAGCTACACCAAATTAATTTGCAGTACAAAGATCTACTATTTTACAAAATTATTGAGATTGAAATCTGTATGAAAGCCCGTTTAGAGGGAATTATTAACTAAACAGAAAAGATTTCATGACTATTCCGCTGTTAGTATCTGAGACGTGAAATCTTTTCAGGTGATTGATACAGTGCTGAGATTTGCAAAGCACCTTTTGCTGGGTATGAACACAACTTACAGTGTAGATTGCTAAATAAATGTAAACTGAACTCTCCTTTGTGACACCAAAATTGCGTTCCGTGCAAATGAATTGCATATTCATGGCAGCATATTGTGACAATGAAAAGCAACATCTATACATGCAAAATAGCCATAGAATATTACAGCCTGATTCAGCGTAATAAAATTACTGTATGAGGCTGTTGGTATCAGGCTTTTTCATTTACAAGTGACAAGCCGGTGGACTCTCAAAAAGTCACAGTTTTACGGCATTCCTAAGTGCGCAAATCCCGTCCTACATAGTTTTGGGATTGTGCGTTATTCTTATCCAGCTGAAGTTCAGGGAAATATTTCTTGACTGGATGTTCTTGATGAAACCTGAAGCTGTATTTAATTTTAAAACCCCTCATAAAGAATCTTCTTGATCTCCGTTGTATATATACGTATTTGCTTCACTTTTTAGTCCAAGACTCACTGTAGTCAGTCGTACAGCTTATAGGAAAATTCAGTGGACAGCAGGCTTGGACTGGCCATGCCATCGCGCCACAAAAGAATGGCTGACGTTTGTTCTACGGTAGGATGGCACAAAAGCCAGTGCAAGCCAGGTGGACAGTTCTACCAAGATCTGGATTCTATAACTTAATCTTGTAACAACAGTTCTTTTGTGAACTTGAAAGTCATTACTATATCTCGAGGAAACAGTCGACGTGTACGGCCTTTAAGAAGCCGTAAGAATATTTCCCGAAGTACATATATATATATATATATATATGTATGTATGTACTGGGGAGTGTGTATAATAAGCTAGTGATGTAGCTGTTTCAGGCTTATTGGCTCTTGAACTAGATAAAGTTCGTGATGTACTACCTGTAGGAACTTTCTCAACGATCGCTATAAATTAAACTTAATTTACCAATCACTTAAAAACGCTACTTTTGCGGCAGACTTAGTAGTTTTAAAGAGCTACTCTGGTGACAGGCATAGCGGTTTCAAGGTCGTTTTAAATATTTTACACACGACTATAAGTTTTTTTCCTCTTTTGCTTTCGCCACTTGGTCGCTTCCCTGCCGGTTGGTTTCTTGTACCTAAAACATGAAAATTGTTGAAATAGTCTTGAGAATCAGGTAAGCACGCTTCAAATCCGCCCCTAAATGGGCACAATAAGCGAAAAGTTTTACGATAAACAGTTTGCCAAAACACATGCAATGACCAAGCTGCAAAGACTATTCCCCACGCCCCAGCTATGTTGAACTACATGTTATTAAACTGAACAGACTTTGAACTTGCTTCAATGTCATATTGTCTTAAAACAGAACCGACAATATTTCTCTTGTTATCACTGCCACAGCTAAAACAATGGCCGTTCTCACATTAAGGACATATAATTCTTCTGACACGCATTATCCGTGTCGGACAGATAGCCTAATGTTAAACTATGACGGAAAGATCACGATTTTTGACTAATAATTCGTCGAATTTTACCCGTTAGTTCAGACGTCTATTTAGACAATTTCGAACACAAGTTGTTAGTCTGAGTTGAATAACTCGTCCTAAACTCAACTAGAATTTACATCAGACGGATATTCTTTGTCGAACAGTCTTCAGCGGGATAATCTATTTTGGGCAGGTTGCGGGTAAGTGGCGCTGGTCGCGGGTAGATTTTTTTGAGTTTTAGCTGTATATTGTATCCCGCGAATCGTAGACAAATCGAGAGATACTATATTCAGGATACGAAAGTCCATTGATCAAGTATATCACAATATAAAAGGTAAGGATAAATCGTTGGAATTAACAACGTGCTTACGATATTTGAATAAAATAACGTTAACCTGCTTGCTTGGTGTGTTGACTTCAGAGATGCTTCTGTGTCTTCCTAGGATTGATTTAATGCGATTTATGAGAAATTTTCGTCTTGCAACATATTCCCAACGTATTCCCAGTGACCACGTAGTGGCAAGGCTCACCTGGATACGATTTTGGGCATGTTTCTTCATGATGAAATTCAGTTCATCTGCTGAAGCACTCCTTGTTATAGCTGATCTGAACATTTTACTGTTATTGTGTTGAGGGTGCAGCTTAGAGTTTGCAAGTTACGCTTCTCTGTAAATTCGAGTTTCACTTTCAGCACGTATACAGCTTCGTTAACCCTTCTTCGCCTCCGATTATTTCATTCTGCCGACCAAATCTCGTGTTCACTTTCTCTCAGTCATGCATTTGTTTGCCATTCTGAAATCGTCAAACAATCAGTGAACTTCGAGAAAATGTGAACGACTATCCACGACAAACTACTGGCGACCTGCGTCAATTTCCTCGCGACCCGAGCCACTTACCCGCTCCCCGTTCCATTTAGATCATCCCGTCTTCAGTATCCTGGGCCGTGGATGATGCAATGAGTTATAGGCAGCCACGGCCGTCATCTCTGTTTGAAGATTAACTGCGCTTTAACAGCAAAGGTGTTTTATATCTTTAACTTTACCTGATGTTCATTCACGAAGAGTACCGTATTTACTCGATTGAGCGCCGCCCCCGAAAGAGCGCCGCATTTGAGATAAAGTTTTTTTAAAGAGCGCCGCCCCCGAAAGAGCGCCGCACTAATTATTTTCAAATGCGGCGCTTAATCGAAGCATCGTCGAATGGCTCGGCACAATCGGAATACACGAAGAAACAGCAGCTGGGAACTTGAAAGCGCCCCCAAGAAGAACGATTTTACAATGGATTATCGACGCTTGGGCCGATTTGCCAACGGATATTATCAAGAAATCCTTCACATGCTGTGCGTTGAACCTTCCCGTTGATGCGTCACAGGACGATTTCATTCACTGCCTGAAAGAGGGACAGCCTTGTAGCACCGGACGAGAAATGCTTCGATCGCAGTTGGATGTCCTGGATGAACCAGACACGAATCCCTTTCAATGCGACGAATTTACGTCTTCTGATGTCGAGGAGGCATATCCAACAACGGTTACGATGCAGCAGTTGGACTCAGATCATGAAGAGGACAGTCACATTGATATTTTGTAAACTTGTAAACAGTGTAAAAACTTTCCGCCGTCAAAATGGGGACATTTAGTGACAAAGACATTTAAAACTTGTTTATTTCATTGTTAAAAGTTCTTGTTATAATTCACAAATAAAAGACTTTTTTAAAGAGCGCAGCCCCCGATTTAGCGCCGCCCCCGAATGAGCGCCGCATCTAAAGCTCTGAAAATTTAAAGAGCGCCGCGGCGCTCAAACGAGTAAATACGGTAACTTTCCAAGTGTTTGCCCGTCTCGAATTCACACAAGGATGGATAAATTAAATTAACAAACGGATCACCTGTCAAGACGGACAATCCGTCCCTAATGTGAGAACGGCTAACGACACGATTCGCTGTTTAGTAAAACAGATGTCTTTAGTCCACGATGAAAACATCTGCACAATTAATAATTTCATATTCCATTTAAATGACATGTCATTCTAGTCGGCATGTTTGCTTTCATCCACATGTCTTTCATGGAGACTATTAACTGTTTGTGAAGTGTAAACCTATTCGACAAGTCATAGTGGTCGAATTTCGATTATTTACACCATTCGGAAGTGAATATTCGCTTCCCAGCAGGATCAAGTTAAGAGAACGCGGGGCTACAGGCAAACTTTTCGTGCGAGGCTTCCTTTAGGTATGTAAAAAGTTATAAGACTTCTGCATGGGGAGTCCAATTCAAAAAACATTCTTACCCCTTAATAGTTGCTATCGGAACAACCATTAGAAAAGATTTAATACTTTCAACTCTGGAAAACGCTCGAAACTCCGTAGCGGCTTATTACTCATCCATTCGGTCTCATTTTAACTTTCTGCTAATTCAACAATTTGGTCTATAAAGATCCCTTTCTCTGATGATTTAAGTTAGTCGCATGGAATTACTTGCGATGCGTGCTTTTTGTCCTTATAAAATGGGAAGCATTTCTGGTTCAAAGGTGAAAGGGGCCCGCTACACAGGGGCACACAGTATTTGCAGAATTTTTCAAATTTGTTAATCCGCCCTGCTTCCCGACCCCGGAAGCCGGAAACAATTCATGAAACCGAATACTGAACATTCGAAATTCGGTGGACGGCACAAGTATACCGAATAAGCTAACAAAACCAACATTGCTAGAGCACTTACAATTTCAACAATAACGAGGAAACTACAACGGAAACCGACGAGGCAGCCATCGCAGCACTAGCCATCCAAGGCTGAAGAACTAACCCAAAATGATGAAACGCACCAGCAGCAATTGGTATGCCAATAACATTGTAGAAAAAAGCAAACACAAAGTTAAGTCTGATTCGCAAGACCGTTGAATTGGAAAGGTCAATAGCAGCTACCACGTCCATCAGATTATCCTATGGAAAGGCAATACATACAAAATTAAAAAAATACATCTATAGATGTCTAAAATACTTCATAACTGGCAACCTATGCTCGTCCCCAAGCACTTTCCCCCTTTCCTACCATATTCACTAGCTTTCTTACATGCAAAATTTTTCTTTACCATAATCTTTCCACCCCTCATATTCCTTCTCTCTTCCTCTCACTCTCTTATTCCTTTCCCTCTTACATTAGTCCTTGTTTAACAGCTTGCTGAATAACTTGCTTACTAGCTGTCAATTTTCCTCTCTTGTTCTCAGGTCTGCTGCAAATGTTGGGCTTTGTAGCTCTACAACGTAGCTTACCTTATCTGATGGGCGTTCATGCCGTTTGCAAGTATAGTGCAAAACATTATGCACCCCAAATACTGGAGCACCACGAGCGGGTGGAGCGGTGCAGGGGGGACTGTGCAGAGACTCTGCTCGCGTGAACTTGCTATCAACTTGGGGGGGTAGGGTGGAGAAGCAAAAGACGGAGGCTTCTTATGCTCGCTTGGTTGATCGTTTTTTAACAGTGGTATAACTAATAAATTTGAAATTGAGTTTTCCGAAGAACGTAAGGTCTTATAAGATCCGATTGTTGTCTAAGAGTTAAGAGCTTCCACCGAGGGTTCGTGATTATTTAGCGATCATGCTGTCTTTGATGAAGTATTGTTATTGGCCTTGTAATATACTATATTCATTGACCACTCCTTAGTATAGTTTCTCCGAATAAAATTTTTTGAAGATCTATTCTGTTGAATGAGCGCAGTTTTCCTTTGACGAACTCATTCCATTTTCATTTTGAAATCTCACTTTGGTTGCGTCATAGCAATTTAATTTAGCAGCTTTATTTAATTTAGCAGTTTTATGTATGCAAGTAGATCGCGTAGAAAATAACTGAATTGAAAGTCAAACGTCTCTTACAGGCTTTTCCACGTTTGCTTTGACTTAAAATGACCGCACGGTACACTTAGTGCATGGAGAGTAGGGCTTAATTATTTGCTACAGACCAGGTTCATTTTTACCATTCTTTCTTCCTTTTCTCCCTCATTCTCTCTTCTCTTCTCTTCTCTTCTCTTCTCTTCCCTTCTCTTCCCTTCCCTTCCCTTCCCTTCCCTTCCCTTCCCTTCCCTTCCCTTCCCTCCCTTCCCTTCCCTTCTCTTCTCTTCTCTCCCCTCCTTTTCCCTCCCCTCCCCTCCCCTTCCCTTCCCTTCCCTTCAATTCCCTTCCCCTCTCTTCTCTCCCCTCCTTTCCCCTCCCCTCCCCTTCCTTTCCTTACCTTTCCCTTCCTATCCCTTTCCCTCCCTTTCCTTCCCTTCTCTTTCCTTTTTTTCTCTCCCATTTCCATCTTATCAAATGAATCTAATTCCATCTCTTCTCTTCTCTTCTCTTCTCTATTTCATCTCTTTTCTTCTCTTCTTTCAATTTACATTAATGACCTTCCAAATTGCTTGGATGATGGTTTGCTTAGAATGTATGCGGACGATACTAATATTAGTTTCTCTGGTCCAAATTTAAACGACCTACAACAACGCATGAATGTCCAATTAAATAAAATAAATTGTTGGGTAAGGGCAAATAAGTTGAGCTTAAATGTTGCTAAAACAGAATTTATGATTATTGGCTCTCGCCGAAGACTTCTGACTCAAAATAACGATGACATTCATGTCTACATAGATGACAAAGAAATAAATCGAGTTAAGCATACAAAGTCTCAAGGCCTAATTATTGATGACACTTTGTCCTGGAGTAAGCATAGTAATGATATTTCAAAAAAGATTTCCTCTGGTATCGGCGCTCTTAAGCGGATCAGACAATTTATAGGCCATGATACAGCTTTAAAGATATATAAAGTTTTGATTGAGCCCCACTTTAATTATTGCAATTCATTGTGGGATGGTCTGAGTAAGCAATTAGCAGATAAACTTCAAAAACTGCAAAACCGTGCAGCCAGAGTTATTACCAATTCTAATTATGAAACAAAATCTGCTTCGATCTTTAGTATGCTCAACTGGGACAACTTGTTCAACAATCGAAAGAAGCATAAGGCTATACTGATGTATAAGACAATTAACAAGCTTATGCTTGACTACCTGCAAGAATTATTTTATTTACGTGTAAATAACTACAATTTGAGGGATTCTGATCATAAATTAGAGTTACCAAAACCTAGGACTGACTATTTAAAACGAAGCATCAGTTACAGTGGAGCACTTTTGTGGAATAATCTCCCCAATGATTTAAGATCTCTCAAGTCCCTTAATATATTTAAAACGGGCGTCGATAAATTCTTTTCCGGATCGGACTACTCCACGGCAATCATGTAAACCAGTACACAGGTATGTGTAGGATTTTTTTTTGTATGTATATGTCATTGTATTATTTTATTAATAATCAATTGTTATAATCATTGTAAGTACTTCTTAGTAATATTGTGTAACTAATGTACTGATGATTTTACCATGGTTAAATAAAGATTACTACTACTACTACTACTACTCTCCTTCCTTTCCCTGCCCTTCCGTACCCCTTTCCCTTCCTTGCCGATCCCAAGCTTTTCCCTGCCCTCCCCTCTCTAATGCTTTACCTTCCTTTCTTCCCTTCACTCCCTCCATCCCTCAACTCTTCTCCAACTGATAGTACATACTCCTGTTCTACCTAATAGCGTACCTTAATTAGCACTATATCTGCTGCCTCGACAGCTACGTCGGTGCCAGTTCCGATAGCAATACCAACGTCAGCAGCCACTAAGGCTGGAGAATCATTCACACCGTCCCCAACCATTGCAACTTTTTCTCCTTTGTCTTGAAGCGAACGCACCTTCCTGACTTTGTCAGCTGGAAGTACTTTCGCGAAAACGCGTTTTATGCCAAGCTGTCACGATAAAAGATACAAATATTTTCGCAAAGTTAGGCTATAAAATGAAATACGGAAGTTCAAAGACAGGTAAATCAGATTTCAAAAAGATAAATCGCACATAATCTTAACTAACAAGTGATTTATGTCTGATTCTCCACAACTATAAAATTCGTATACGGGGATATGAGTTACACTTCAGTACAGACACAGTTTATTGCTAACCATTTGTAATACGGACATTCGTGTAATTGTGAAGTATTGATTGTACTTTTATTTCTCTGAGGAAAGTGAAAGCTTTGACTTTGTAATCGATTCAGAGTTAATGCTGCGTTGAGGCGATCCCTTAGGCAACAAATATGCCCATGAAACGAACCAGGACACATTTGTAACCTTTGCTCTCCAGTCTCCCACCAGGTCGTCACAAGTCAATGGTTGGAGAGTCCCATCAATCATTGGATGGTTGCAGATTCTATCCTCATCTGCGGCTCAGAAATATTTTCTGAGGATTTAATAAGGTGAACACTCGCATATCGTCTAGTAACAATTATGTTGCGGTAACAAAGTCTTCGTTTACTTCAAGGAATGTGATTATTATGGTCAGTGGTAAAAGTTGTCTTATTCTATGAATGAAAATTGCACAAGCAATTATCATAGCAATGGCAATGCTACTTTAAGAATTAGTGTGTTCATTTACTGAAACATTATAGAGATTGCTCAAGCATGAGATCTCTTACCCGACGAGCAATAGCCCATGCAGTACGTGTATTGTCTCCAGTCAGCATAGCAACGTTTATGCCCATATTCTGCAAGGTTGCCAGTGCTTCATTGGCTTCTTCTTTTATTGAATCGGCTATGCACAGCATACCAACAATTGATCCTGTAATTTCCAGTCAAATAAGAAGCATTAATTAAATAACGGAGTGACAAACTATTGGTTAACAAACATAAATGTTGATGCAAAAAGCGTAAGACCGCCGAGTGCGTATATAGACTACGAGGTTTACTATAATTTCACCCCCACCAGAGGAAGGAGATTGTTTCACTAGTCACTGGACGCAAAATTCTTCCTATGCCCCAAGATTACTTTTGAGCACGGGAGTGATTATCTCAGCTACCCTGCCAGTGGTGGTCCAGGGTAGCCGAGGTAATGTATGAAAGAATGAATAAATAAACGAACCAAAAAAGGTATTAACCCGTTTAGTACCGTATCTCTTCCCCGAGGTGAATTAAATGGTCCAGTGTACACGCAGTCAAAGAATCAACGAAGGAGTAACGATCTGACTAGTAATGTAAGCAGTTAAATGTACTCTATTGAATTCACCTACCGTTTATACAAACAAGCACAACAGTTTCGCCTTCTTCCTCGTGTTCCTCCATTTGAACATTGATTCGTTCCGATATTTCAATCCCATCTTTCATTATCCACTCTCGATTGCCGATCTTCACCGAATGCTTTCCGTCAACGGATTCTGCAAAACAGTAAACTGGTTTGGCTTTTTTTGACTTGGTGCTATTGGTATCACCAAATGTACCTGGAGTAACACAATCATTTAAGTGTAAATCTGTCGCCGTACATGCATTTGTGCCAGTAAGCCTCTGATGCATATGCGCAAGTGTACATCCCAAGCTCATTAACAATTGACGAGCAAAACAATAAAGAAACTAGTATCGAGACGTAGTTTGGATATCTAATATCATCATAAAATTTCGACTACTTTAAACCCGACTTTCTCTTTAAATACGTATTCGTTTGCGATGTAACGTCATACATTTCAAAGTCGTGTTTCATCAGATATCCAATAACCTCGAGGTTGGTTAAAAAACTCTGTTGTCGCCTCGTTTTTCAACTCACTTCTCAGTGTTTGGATATCTGGTAAAACACTCCTTTTCGTGTACGATATAGTACATAGTATTATATGACTGAGCTCACTATCCGGTCTGAACGCAAAATGACGCACGCTGATTGGCTGCCTAGCCGTGTAACAAGTTTTTCGTACAGACTAGCAAGTTTTGTGGCGGGAAAATTTCCGAGTTGATTTGAAGAAAAACAAGCCAGATTCAGGTACGTTTTACAGAAGATTTATAAAAACAAACTACGAAAAAAGAAGTTAAATGTTCCCAACGATAATTTTAAGCAGAAAACTAGACGAATAGATGCAAAAAACTATGAAGTAATAGGCTAAAACAAGCGAGTAAGCCTAAGCCAATAATTCAAGAACACAAAGTTTCGTTAAAAGCGATGATGAAAGGAGCCGAAAGCCATATAATAAATTTCTTATTAACCTCGTTTGTTCGGTCTGTACGAGAAATTATTTGCCCTCGTTTTTTTTCGCACGAAAACCACAGGCAAATACTTTCCCGTACAGACCTCACACTCAGTTAATAAGTAGTCAATACACACTTATATACGCTCAAGGGGTGTCATAGGAAACAGTGTGTATTGTGGCCCCGAGACTGAAGCTGTTATCGAGATCAAGCCGAATGTATCAACGCTAGTTGCAGGGCAACAAAACAGAGCGTTTCCTCCAACTGTTGTGTACCAAGTATCTAATGACTAATGCATTCAAAATGAAAAACCTTCAAACAGTATTTTAAATGACGACAAACTGGAAAGCGCGACCTGATTTCCGGCTTTAATATTTTTCCTTAGAGTAAAATAAAATTAATGAAAGCTGTCATAAGTAACTTGGAGAGATATCAGCATTATTAGATCGCCATGCTAGAATGGCTTGCCCGAACAGAAAACAAGAAAAACGAACTTTGGCACCTGCTAAATAACCAAATGCATTTAAGTAACCACATGCATTAATTGCATTTGGTGAAGTAAACGTGGAATAAAATAGATGGCTTTCTAGTATAAGGCAATAGAATAAAAAAAGAACTCAAATTCAACGTCGTATACCATCAATCAATCGTCTTTTCTGCCATATGTCTCCCTCAGTTCCTAAAGAATAGACGGCAATGTAGAAAGGTTACATGAAAGAGTGGTGGGAATACTATAGCTATATAGTAGGAAGTAAGGAACAAAATAAGTTGGGAAGTAAGAAAAGAGGGAGGGAAGGAAGGAAGGAAGGAAGGAAGGAAAAACCAAAAAAATAAAAAAAAAAAGGAAAGAAAGTAAGAAAGAAAGTAAGAAAGAAAGTAAGAAAGAAAGAAAGTAAGAAAGAAAGGAAGAAAGAAAGAAAGGAAGAAAGAATGTAAGAAAGAAAGTAAGAAAGAATGGAAGAAAGAAAGTAAGAAAGAATGTAAGAAAGAAAGTAAGAAAGAAAGAAAGTAAGAAAGAAAGTAAGAAAGAAAGAAAGTAAGAAAGGACGAAAGAAAGGAAGAAAAAGAAAAAAGAAGAGAGAAAGAAAGAAAGAGAAAAGAAGGAAGGAAAGAAAATGGAGAGAGGAAAGGAAGGCCAAGTTACTTACCAAATTCATTACTCAGTGTTTTTGTCATTACTAGCTGATCAATATCGTAGACAAGACAGGACAAGCCAAACCCGGGAACTGATTTAAATTGATCAGATTTTCCAAAGATCTCTTTATGGAGTTTCTAAAATAGGACAACGTAATACGCATGAAGATGTGCACGCATAAAGCAAAATGGTATGACGCATAGATGGATATGTGTTGCACGTGTACTTGTATTCTTTCTCCTACTTCTGCGTATAAACAAGCACAAATACAAGAACATAAATATGTTCACGTGGCAGTCATGGCCAGTCGGATTTACTGACTACACTGAGGCTAATTTTACTACACATTTACATCAACAAAGGAGGAAATATTTCCATGAGCAAAATAGCATTTCTGACAAGATGAGTTTTATGATGTTACGATGGGAACTCTCAGTATCTTATATTCTCGCCTTTCGTAGGCATGTCATTAACTTCAAGATTACTTGATGTCATTAAAATCTACTTACTTCCTTAGCATAATTAGTTATCGCAAATGCAAGGGGATGGTCACTGTTTGACTCGGCGGTGGCAACAGCAGCTAGCATAAAGTTCATCGGGCAAACATCTTCGGAAACGAACGTTACAGCTTTAGTGACAGATGGTGCTCCCACAGTAAGTGTCCCTGTTTTGTCAAAAATCACCCAGCTGACCTGCGTTGATAGAGCAAACGATGGCCGTTAATAGTAAACCTCTAGATGTTTAACTCTTTTCTGGCAGGATCAGTCTTTTGTTATTTTAGCATGGCTAACGCCAGACGACTTTACTCGCCAAAAGGAGAGATCCTGCCGGGAAATAGTTAACCAGTGTATATTTTGAGCGCAAGATCATAGCAAAAATCATTGTTTTTAAAAACCAACAACGAAACATTAAATCAATAAATGTATTTCCCTATACAAAGACAAATAAAGTTAGACCAATTTAAAATGGTTTAAGAACGGTGAGACGAAAACAGCATCTGCACTACGCAGGATAGAACAAGGGATAGAGCAAGGCAGAATAGGATCGAACAGGACAGGAGACGTTGACAGGATAGGATAGACGTGGACAGGTTAGGACGCATATGTTCTGAAAGTTTCTGTTATTTTTTCAAGAACCGGTCCACTTCATCACGCCAGCTGAATACTACTACTACCAATATCTCGCAGTATTTTGTTTTTCATGCAAATATGTCAACCCTAAACAAAAGCAAAAGTAGCCACTTAAATTAACATAACAAATGCGACTTCGAAAAGCATCCTGGTAGTTGAATTCAACGGATGTAATAAAGGGAACCGATTATTGGCGGCAGAACAAAAGAGAAAAAGGCAATGAAAGGGGTAAATATTGCACAGGTAGTTTGGTCAAATGCCGTATTTGTATGCACTAAGAGGTTAAAAAATGAAATACAGAATACCGCACACATCAATAAAGACCTTGTGAGTGGTTTCCAATGGTTCGCCTCCTTTGATCAATATTCCATTCTGAGCCCCCACGCCAGTTCCTACCATCACTGCTGTTGGCGTAGCCAGTCCTAAGGCACATGGGCAAGCGATGCATAGCACGGTGATTGCAGTTAGAAAAGCAAACTGTAAAACTACTTCTGTTTTACTTGCAGCAGACTGGAATAAAATAATGAAAAATATAAAAGAAATGGTAAAACATACGGTGAAAAAGGTGCCAACGATTCGATATCAATTATGAATAGTTTTGGGTGCAGTGGCACCGTTCAAATAGATTACTTCAACATCGTTTAATTTCTCGGCTAGTTTAGTCAATTTAATCTCTACATTTTACTTTGATCTTTATTTATAGTACTCACATCGTATGACGGATCTATAATTGAAATATCGGAATAGCCGAGGATAATCCAGACAATTAGAGTTGTTACTGAAAGAAGCACTATGACTGGTACAAAGTAACCAGCAATGGTATCGGCCAACTTCTGGATAGGTGCCTTGAATAGAACAGAAATAAACGGAAAGTACGATAATCAGTAAATTATCACTTGAATAAGCATTGGAAGCAAGTAGCTTTTTAAAAAAATCGTGGGGAAAACATAAAATATATGAATTCTTTCTGGAGTGATTACGACTGAGATTAATTCCTTTCTGTCCGGACAGGAGGTTTATCATCTGTCTCTGAGTTTGTGGTAAGAAATCTGACGATTTTACTCGCCAAAGGGAGACCTATGCACTGGGAAGAGTTAAACCCTTCACTTCTATTTCGCATTGCTGAAACTTTGACCACTAGGATCGTGGGTTCAAGTCCCATCTGGGTTCGACTGCGGTATTCGCTTACTCGCCAGTCCGGTGTCAAGTCCTAACAAATGTAGAGGGAGCCTTGGATTATATTGGGAGTCGCCGATACAATATATCATCATTCAAGTGAAGTCATTACTCCATACAAAACAAACCACTCATACTTTTGAAGTCTGGGCTTCCTCAACTAGTTTTACGATTTGAGATAGCGTAGTCTCTTCGCCAACATGAGTTGCCTCAAGGATTAGAACTCCATTTTGGTTAATAGAACCAGCTATAACCATGTCTCCAATACGTTTGGTAACGGGCATCGATTCGCCGGTGATAAGGGATTCGTCAACCATCGACTGACCGTGGATAACTCGGGCGTCAACTGGAACCTTACCTCCTGGAACAACCTTGTATAGAGAAATACATACGTAACAATTGTAAATAACATGCAGGAAGGAATGGCAGACATGTACAAAAACACATTTATAAACAGTTGATGGCTACTGGTAAGTTAAAGACATGGGAGATGGGACGAATTTCAACGCGTAGCTTTGTAATCATGTATGCATATTTCTTATCTCTAACCAAAGTTTGCGAACTCATTTTGAATCAATAATCGAAAACACCCGAATGTCAAGAATGATACCAGCATACGCCGCACCTCGAGGCACAGACAATGTTTGCAAGGCTTTAATGCAAAGCCCAAAGGCATTAAATAAGAGTTAGGAACTATGGAGAGAAATTTTGACTCATCAACGATTAGTATAATGGAGAGAAGTTTCGAGGCGAAGACGAAAGCTCTTACGTCTTTTCACTGCATTTGGAGCGAATTCTACAGCTTGACGGCTTAAAACAAACTGTTCATAACGTAATTTAATTCTACATTAAGCGAACTTTCGGCCTTTAGATCTGGCGTAATTATCGGTCACCTTCAAATTTACATTATTCTTTCTTCAATCGTTGATAATTGACGACATTCTCAACTAATCATGTTGCTAGGCTCCGTCACGATCATGGAACGGTTTTCTTTTTAGCATTTTGTCAATGATTCACACATTACAGAATAACACATCCCAAACACCTGTACAGTACCTTCAAAATATCACCACGTTGAACAAGATCAACATTGATTGATTTTTCACTGGTGACATTTTTCGTTTCAGGCTCAACATTACAAAGAATTGCTTCCATAGGCTGAAGTGACAACAGTCTTGCTAACGCTTCTGAAGTCTTTCCTTTGGCAATGTGTTCAAGCCAACGACCCAGAGATACAAACACCAGCAACATGGGAGGAGTTTCAAAGAAGGTCTTGGGACTTTTCGGCAACTTTAACACCATAGCAATCACTAAGACGGCAACCTGTCATGCATGAAGGGTGCAAAACAAGTAGCTATTAAAGTATGATTCAAATGTGCTACTTGGATTTTTGTTCCAAGATTATAGAGGATCAATATCAACGTGAGTAACAGTCTCCAAGACCTGCACACGATACGGTCTTCGAGTACGACTGTTCGGCCTAGTGAGTACAATCTTCCCGTAAGGTCACTATTTCTGCTTAAGGTTCGCTCCCTAAAATGTCAATAGGAGACTGTAGACTGTGATGCGTAAATCAGATACATTAGAACGAACAATCGTACGGGAGAAACGGATCAAGTAAATAGTGCCTAAAATATACATACATACATACATACATACATACATACATACATACATACATACATACATATATATATATATATATATATATATATATATAGTCGAATGATTTATCAACGATTCTAAAAGTGCTCAATATCCTGGAAGATAGAGCAAAATAGATGAAATGTATAAATATATAAATGATTGATTTTCAATGTTATTCAATAGACAAGAGAGTACTCAATACCGTAGAGGCAGAGCGATGTTAATATTGTTAATAAGGCTCAGTGCTGCTACTCTGGGTTTTGCGCTCTTTCGCGATCTTCAGGCAACTAATGAAGTTCCACTTCGGTTGGTGTTTATAATTTCCGGCATACGTGGGGATGACTGCTTGGTGGGTAGACAGCGATGATGTCACAGCATTCTTTCGTCGGCGAAAGCTCTTGACATAAAATTTGATTTCGTGGCGGCATTTTGAGATTATTTCTGTCCGTTTGTTTAATAAATTTCTTTTTTTCAGCCTTCAGTGTCATCAGTATTTCTTCCAGACAAAGGTTATATCGTTTTCCTCCAGCTACACGTAGCCGCACGTTTCAAAACTGACCAAGTTAATGAAAATGGTATATTTTTCCTTTTTAAGTCCCAAATGTGTTTTGAAACTTCGTCTCGTTTGCGTATTTCTCGTTTCGAAAAGATTTCAAATGGTTACTGAATCGTTGTTTGAAGCTGTTGGCGGTCATTCCTATATGTTGTTTCGCGTTCGTTACGTTGGTAGTTGTCACATTGGCTTGGTAAATGATTCCTTCGGCTAAGCAGTTTCCTTTCAGAGGGCATTTCGCTTTGTCGCTACAGTTACATTTCGTTTCTTTCGATTCGGTTTCTTTCTTTGAAAGCACATGAAAATTGTGCTTTCAAATTATCCTCTGGACATTGTCCATGCAACTGTAACTTACTTTGATAGTATTTCTGTTGAAGATTCTATGTAGGGTGGTAGATTTGAAGTTTCGATCAATTAGATTAAGAAATTTACGTCCAACGTTCTTCTTTACGTTCTTACTATAAGGTGGGTTAAACCATAGGATATTCCTTTTTCTCTTTCGTTGTGTTGATGTTGTCTGCTGTAGGGTGTTAGGTTCGAAGTTTAGGTTGTCATCCAAGTGGCTGCGTCTTAGTGCATCTTCGTAGACAGGAGTTGCAGTGTTGAATGATTGTTCATCGGATGAAAGCATTGAGATTCTTTTGTTGATGGAAGCAGGGAGTTGTTTAATGATAGATTGGAGGATGGTTGGAGTGGCGGTCTACGTACAGAGATTCGTCATTTGGTTTCCGGTAAGGTTGGTGTTTTCCGTTGATGAAATTCATAGTAATGTCAAGGAAGTTCGTTATCTTTTGATTGCATTGCACGGTGATCTTCAAACCAAACTCGTCGAAAACCTTTACTAAATCTTTCCTGGCTTTACCTGCTAGTCTGCCGGTGGTATATTCGAGGAGCATCAAACCGTCATCTCTATAGAGGTCTATGTTATTCTTGCCAAATTTCTCTCCAAGGCTATTCAGGACGAATAAACCGACCAATTCACATACCTCTGCACTGTCAAAAGCTTCCCATTGTGACATCGAACATTCCCGCATTGTTTTTCTTCATCCGTGGTCTTCCACCGCTGAAAAGCACTGATTTTCGCACATGCTTGATGATGGTTATGTGGTCCTCAGCAATTGTAGTCATCATTCTGGTCCATGAAATTACTTTGTCTAAAAGATCTACATTTATAGAAGGGCAAAAGTCCACTATGTCAAATGACAAAAAGGAGTGCCTGTTTTTGCTATTTATCGCGTTGAACCATTCGATGTCTGTTGATGAATTTCTCCATTGGTTTACTTTGGTTGTGGATCTAATCGTGTTATTAATTTGGTCGAGAATAGTTTTACTCACTTTTCAAAGTTCGCTGTTTGTTGGATTTATGAGTCTGCAGGTGGGGTTGTTGTCAAAGTTATCTTTGTAATCTTTGAGAGTTATGTACACTGGTCGTCGTGCTGTACATTTGATCCGGTCGCTAATAGATAACTTATCTGCTATTTTTTTATGCTCTTGGTCGATGTCTTCCCCAATGCTAGTTTCGCCATGCTTGTAAGCTTTCGTCACCGTGTTTGTCAATAGTTGGTTGTATCTTACTGGTTCCGTCTAATACGTGTTTCTGGTCTTCTCTGCGAAAACAAAAATGTTCGTCGAATTCTTAAACTTCTTTTACGTGCGGCAACATACAGAGCTGGAGGAAAACGATGTAACCTTTGTCTGGAAGAAAAACTGATGATATTGAAGGCTGAGAAAAGAAATTTATTAAACAAACGGACAGAAATAATCTCAAAATGCCGCCAGGAAAATAAATTTTATGACAAGAGCTTTCGCCGACGAAAGAATGCTGTGACATCATCGCGGTCTGCCCACCAACCAGTCATCCCACGTATGCCGGAAATCATAAACACCAACCGAAGTGGAATTTCATTAGTTGCCTGAAGATCGCGAAAGAGCGTGAAACTCAGACTAGCAGCACCAAGCCTTATCATTGGCAATATTGTATACATACATAGAATAGATGAGATGAGATGAGATGAGATTAGATTAGATTAGATTAGATTAGATTACATTAGATTAGATTAGAATAGAATTCCCTCTGCCAATTTCGGTAATAAGCACTCAATCACGTTACTTGGTGCATTCTATATTCCACTCTACCGCGTTTACTTGGTATATTCTAGATTTTATATTACTTAGTATATTCTAAAAGTTGAATAAATAAGATGCAATGCAGGCAACTTCGAACTGGTCCTATCATAAAAACGTAAAACATCGAAAACCAACAGAATAGATTAAACTTATTTCAGCGTCTCGAGCAAACTCAGGACCCGGGGGTTAGTCACCTTACGAAGTGAAATTTACGGAGGTAAAATAACGTATCATACATGGAGAGCACAAACACAGTAATAAGACATACCGAGTACAGGTAAGCGATCGTGGTTGCCAACATAATAAGAACATCCATGTTTGCTGATTTGTGTTTTAATGATTTATAGGCTTGGACATAAAAGTATCGACCACCAAATATCTAAATTGGAAAACAAATAACAGAATTACACTGAACTTAGTTCGCAGATGAGATTTGAGAAAATTACAGTGAAACAAAATTCCCAAGAGAGGTGCCTGCATTTACTCCTTCCGTTCTAAACGCAAAATATGCCAAACATAAAACAAGGAGGAACGGCGTCATATACAGCAAACAAACATACACCTAATATTTATTGATCTCTGACGTTTCGTTGCCACATCTAAAAGATCTTCAGATAAAAATATCCCAATTACAGTAAAGTTAAATATATAGCGACAAACGCAAACTAATTATTGACATTAACAGAAATTTTTCATGATAACCTGACACTGCCGAAGTCAACTGAAAAATTTTGACTTGAGCGGGATTTGAACTTGTACCTTCGGGACACCGGTCCGTCGCTCACCTGTTGAACTATCGACTCCACAGGGAGTGGAGGCGAGTTTTTATGCAACTTAAGTGCACGAAATATTCTCGCGACAATTCAGTTGACTTCGGCAGTGTCTGTTCATATATATCTCTGCGGATGTTTATAGATATTAACTAATAGGATAACGGAATAAAAACAAAGATGATAAATATGCGACAAAAGAAGGATAAAGTGAAACATAACAGAGATATTAAAACAAAAAGAAAGTGGCCGACCCAACGTTGGCGTTTAAAGATGGCTTAATTTTAGCAATAGGTAACATTTCGCGTGCGTAAACTATCCAACGTTTATCACTGGATTGCTAAAATATGCCCAGGAGTATTAAACACTAAGAAAATCAGGTTTAGAGCAAGAATGCTGTTTCCACGTTAAGTTTATTTTTTTTCCAATCCAAAGCTAAAGATACCCACTGGATTTCACAAACGTGTTACATGAACTCTTTTTTGTCTGGATGTCTTATCTACCATTTCACTCTGACTAACCCTAGACGATTTTCTTTGCCCAAGGTAGATGCAAGTATGGAGTGCATAGAGTCAGTGGAACAAGATATGTTGAAAAACGACCATCTGACTAATTGTATGGATCAACTAGATCTTTATGTGGTTAAAACACTATGATTAATGAATCTTATGGTGTCATTTCATGAGGTGAAACAAGATCATAGTTCATATTACCTGAACTGGAGTACAAAGTACAAAATAAATGAGATTTTCTACCGATAAACCAGGTAGTATAAGCAAGAGAGGTCGTTTTCCTGTCATCTTCATTTCAATCATATGGTAGACCATTATGACCATAACAGGAAGCCCAAATATCAACGAGATAAAAAACGATCTCCTCCACCTAGATAAACAAATTAAACATCAGAATTTTCGTTTAATAATTTTGTCCTGTGTCAGTTTCAATTCTTTGTCAAGACTTTAGTGGCCACGAGTTTCGTCTGTGCGTCGTCAACCTAGTTTTCGCCGTAATGTCAGTTTCCTTGAATTTAGAAATATTAAGTAACATGAGAAGGAAAAACAGAGAAAAGTGGAAAAAAGGAGGAGGAGATGAAGGAGAAGTAGCAGAAGACATTGATTCTAAGGAGAAAGGAGAAAAAAGAAGAGCAATAACAAGAAAAAAGGCCAGAAAAAGAAGAGCAAGAGCAGGAAGAAGAGCATGCAGGAGTAAGAGAATGTATATAAATGAACAAATGAAAAAAGAACAAGTAGAGTGGATCGAAATGGATTTCAAAAAAAAGTTTGTTGTACTTTGGTTGCATTTCTAGCTAGTAAGCATTTATTTAAGTCTTTCAAAAAGGCTTCAAAATCGTCAACTTATAGTTAACTATTTCCCCAAAATTTACTTCTATAAAAATGAACTACGAAGCTGATGACGGCAATCTGTATTTCGAATACTGCGCTGGAAAATTCGAAGAACAAACTGAACAATAACACTGCATGTTGAATCAGATAAATATACTAAAAATCGATGCCAAATTATGGTTCCTAATATGACGGATTAAACAACTTTTGCTGAGCATCTTCTAATTTCACAAATGTTCCAACACTAAAATTTTAATTCAGAGAGATATTTCATCCGACTATACATCGACTTTGTCATTTGCTTCCTCATAAATTCATCACCTATGGTGATTAAAAGGATAATTCCAAAACAGAGTGACAAAGAAAATATATTACAGGTTTGCTGCATGAATTTTTTACCAATGCTTATGAAGTAGCATTCTGAAAGCAGTTAAAAAAGTTTAACTCACTGTTCTACGTAGTTCGTCGGTGAAATTGTCACTGAAACTTTCAGTGACACCTTGACAACAAATAGCCTCGGTTGAGCGACTAATATAAGAAATAGGCATGTTATGAATTAAAGGCAAAATACTTGAAAAATCATCATTTTTTTGTCTGAACGGTAATAGACCGAACCATCCATTTCAGACAGCTCTGGGATAACATCGTGCGAGGTCATGTTTAGTCTGGCTTTAATTCTAACAAGCAGCTGTTTCTGAGTAATCGTATGAGTATTTACACAATAAAGTATAGTGATGTTTGTCTTCTTTTTCATTTACGTCACAGAGGTGGCATATCGGTTTTTATAGGGTAGCTGGACAGAGGGAGGAGGGAGGACGAAAGAGAAGAAAAAACTATTTATATGAAAAGAATAAACTGTTTATATGACCAGGGGTGATCCGATTAGCTGGTTGACATGTTTCATCACGATCTTTCCACTGCTGAAAAAGACTCTATCTGTATATGAAACTGAAAACAGAATTGACTTTGTTTGGCTGCGAAGAAAGTCCAAAGTCAATTCAAATTATCTTTCTCGACAACAGAAAAACTTTCACCATACGAGTCATCTAGCTTACATAATCATCGCCTTATAAAATTGCTTCTATTTACATTAGTCACAAGATCTCCCTAAAAATCGGTTCTTCGATTAGGAACCTCAGTTTCAAGGCCTCGAGGGTGTAATAAAATTTTCCATTGAAGTTTTTTTGAAATAAACAGGATAAGGACAACTTTACGAGAACGTAAAAATAAGACAAATTGAGGGTAGAAATGAAACAGTTGTGGTTGGTGTATTCGTGTTAGGTCAACGTTTAAAGAAAATGAGAGTGGACAGTTACTTTGCGAACAGAGTAACCTTCAGATGTACCAACTAAACTTTAAACATGGTGACAAATACCTTTTGATTGTAATGGAATGGTCCAATAACTGAGCACGCTTGGTGTTGGAAGCCAGCTCAGCTTCAAATCCCAATGCTTCAATGGCATTTATAATATCTCTCGGTCCAGTCAGCTCCGGATCAAATGTAAACGTGCCTTTGGTGGTTGCGAGGGCTACAGACGCATTTTGAACTCCAACTTTTTTCTTTAAATTGTTCTCGATAAGATGTACACATGAAGAACACGTCATACCACGTATCTGTAAAATACCAAAAGCTATGTGTTATACGAAAAAATTTACTTAATTTCTATCTTTGCTGTCGCAGGTGGATTTGAAGCTAGGGGCTTGATGCAAAGTGACAAACGCTGTTTGGTCAAAGGGCCTGTCAGCTCTTACTTAAAAATCGGAGTGTAAGAAATATTTCATGATTCAGATATTTAGGTACATATGGTTAACCAAGACTGTCCTAGAGATGGATTTGATGGGGATAATTGGCAAACATGAAAATGATTGTTAAAAGCAAACGTGAAAATGATTGTTAAAAGCAAACGTGAAAATGATTGTTAAAAGCAAACATGAAAATGATTGTTAAAAGTCACCAATTACGGTTACCACTGGTTGAAATGCAAAATGTTGTATGTATTATGAAACGGTCGATTTTTGGTGTGGATGGGACACCTTAGAAGGCTACATCTAATTAATTACAGTTTATTTTAATGGATTAAATTAAGTGAGAGTAAATAAAACAGTCCATTCCAACGATTTTAATGATGCACACTTTCCATCTCTAATGCTGCACACTTGGGATTAACTAACACACAAAGTGTGAATTAATACACGCTTAAAACAAGCCATGTTGCGGAATGGAAAAATGGAAAGAATGTTTCAGCTGATATGCAGACAAATGAACAAGAACCTAGTAGATCCTTATATATTTCTAAGCAACAAATTTGAAATATTTCTTCAAAGATTTCAGTTGATACATTTGCTGAAACAAACTCTGACGACTCAAAGACCATCTTGTTTGGTGATTATATTGCTTTGGTTTATATCGAAAGGTAACTTCGGTTGTGGTGTAATAACAGTGACCACTAGTTATTGTAAAACATGGTTTGAGGTATCATACGATGTTGATAAACAAACGAGTTCAGTCCGAGCAATGAATCACTGGTAATCAGCAAAAGATTCAAAAGTGCTCGATCCTTGGTGGCTACGGGTCATGTGTTCCTTAGTTATTTGTCTTGATTACTCTTGACTCATCGTTAGGGCCGAACAAGTGTATTTTAAGAGGAGAACTCGCCTTAAAAAGATAAATTACCTTTTTAAAAATATAGAGGCTCTTAAGAATAACGTTTAGAAACGTTAATACACGTAATTTTATGATTTATGATTATTAATCGTGCACTTGAGACATACAGTTGTCGACCGCTTTAAAGTTTGCTCGACGGCTCAAGGTTGATGCACAGTGGGTTTTCATTTAATTTTGATATCATTGTGTAAAATTTTGACCTCTGCTGGATTTGTGAAACTGTTTGGGGCAACATTCAGACAAGGAAACACTTCATCTCAGGTGGCATATGCATGTTTCAGGCAATACCAGCAAAGCTGAAAAATTCAAAATTTCCTAGACTTACGCTATATATCATCAGTATGCTTGAAGACTGAAGCTTTGATCACACTCATTATCTTGTAAATAATAAACCACCTTTTTTTGCCCAATTTATGTGGATACGCCAGCAGGGTAAACAATTATGAATTTTGTTCAGAAACACCATGCTGCTTTTAACAGTGCTGATATAGGCAGCAGTGGCAGGTACTTTGTGCCACAAGCACGGCTGCAGTAGTGGATCAACATACAGACGTCTTTGGCGTTACACAAAGTTTTCATTTTTGCCGCGATATTAAATTTTATTTCTTAGGTTGAGGTTTGCAACTCCAAAGAACAGAACAAATTATACTAAAATCATCTAATAATCCATGATTGTTTCATTAAATGACCCAATCGAAACACGCATTTTGCTTTTTCCAGACGCCCATCGTTTTGAGATTCGTGAATCAGTTCCTGTGCTTGCCACTGCCTCCGCCACTCTAGCAAAGGCAGTCGCCGGTAAACGCCCTGTTTTAACAGCGTCACCAGCAAACGCTGTGCTTTACCGACTCCAGAATAAAGGTCTAAAGTGCCTTCCAACTGCCAAAACCGTGACAACGATTGGTGTAACTGCATTCAACATTTAGGGTCTAAAAATCAGATCTCTGCATCGTTTGAAACGGCTGCAAGTCGTCCCACCGTTCGAATAAGGTAAAGCTTTCTTTCAGTTAAAGTGCTGCTACGAAAGTCGCTTCCGAATAACAACGAATAGGATCTAGATTTTTTTTAAATCAGCTCGCGTAGTCTAATTATAACTATTTGTAATTTAGCTTAATGACGTCATACGTAGAATTGAGTTAATCATTCAAATGAGCATTCGATGCTAATTCAAGAGGTGTTTCATTGAAGAGGACCAAACAAGGTAACAGCGTAAGTGCTGTACTAGCCAGTCAACTCTTTCTACAGTTGAACCTGTATATAACGGCCCTGTATTAAGCGGCCACCCTCTATTAAGCGGCCAGTTTTCAAAGTCCCGATTTTTTTTTCTATAGAAATACTATATTTGTCACCTGTATTAAGCGGCCACCTGTATTAAGCGGCCGCGGCCACAGTTTGCCTCTCCGATGTCTGTCTTTTGTTATTATTTTTACCTGTATTAAGCGACCACCCTCGAAATGAAACCCGAGAATATTTAGGTCAACACGCATATCACATTTTATATGGACTTTATTCTGTTCAAGTGATCTGTCAACATTGTGAGCAAACAAAACATTTCCTATATAACTACACTGTATAACATTTATTGATTGTTAGCATGCAGTTCAGTGTCGCTATTCTCTACTCGAAACTTCTCTTTAGCTAGGTTGTTCTTCAGCCATTTGATTGAAAATAAATCGCCTTCAAACATATACTTGCAGGGATTTCCAGGCCATAACCTCCACCTCTGTTAACGCACTTGCCCTTTACAACAACTTTTCCGCTGTTTGTTGCCCGTTTCAAAAATTTGATTAGCCATAATGCCATCAACTTAGGGACATGACCAATCACTTCGTAATTGTCCATCATTGCGTTAGGGTGAAAATATGGTTTTGAAGCAGTCTTACGGCAAACAGATCTTGTTGATCTTGATTTACGTTTTTGGCGAGCAACTGCCACAGCATTCGTGTCTTTTTTATTTTGCGGCTCTCGTTTCAGTTCAAACAACTCATCGACCTTCGACTCCCAAATACCCATGCATGCATGGTACCCGCGAATATAAGAATCTACGTGAAAAAGTTCCATTGACATTTTAATTTCAGACAGAATTGTAACAGTGTAGCGACAACAGAGTGTCATTCAAAGCTTCCGCTTGTGATGTAGCTGTCAAAAAGGCGACAAATGTGTTCTAATATTTAGCTGAACCCAAACAATACTGCTCAAGGCGCAGCCTGTGATTACTTTCGGACTTTACTTCATCCGCGATGTCTAATAAGAAGCGTAAATGTCTTTCTCTCAGCGAGAGAATTGTTTTCCCTTAAGATATTAGGTTTATATATTCTATCGTTATTAGTACCTTTCATTTAAATGTGATATTTATCATACAAATTGTTTGAAATAGTACTGCTTGTCTTATTCTTTTCTTGAATGAGATGTTGGTGAAATTTGGCCACAACCAAGTAGCCCTTCATGGAGTATTTTCGGTCATCCTGTATTAAGCGGCCACCTGTATTAAGCGGCCACTTTTCAAAGTCCCGAGGGTGGCCGTTATATACAGGTTCAACTGTATTTACCATCAACGAAGTTGGATCGTGAAGCTTTTATTCTTAATTCGTAATAACTAATTATTATGAGCCCCTCACAATTCTTAGTGACTTTGTTCGGTTAATAATTTTCTTGAAAGATTTCTACGACGAGAAATGACGGCACTTGTCAAAAATACTCAACCTATAATTGGAGATTACTACAAATTTTCGATTTCTCCAGAAAAGGGTATGGAATAAACCATATCACTATAGTAACTGAAAAACTGACTGAGTAGGAAATCACATAATTATTCTAAGCCTGTCCTTATTACAACATATTCAAGTAAAAACATGAAATGCTTATATTTGGACAACGGAGAACTGATTATGTAAGAATTTAAATGCTTTTCTACAGTATTCTGATGCCTATTCCGAAAGAAAATTAATATATAAACCTGATTTTTTCGTCGGACTGATACTTTAACAAATTCTATAACAAGTGTTTTTTGCCAGATTAATTTCGAGATCTTGCATGAACTGGATATTTAACTGGTTGAAAGTATTTCCCTATCATCCCTTTTTAAATCCAAATAAATAAAACTCAGAGCTCGTATCTACCGTTTCAATCCCACAATGCTGGATTCCTTTATCTGACTTGCAATGTTACTTAGCGCAAAAAACGTGCAGCATTGCGTAACTTCAGATAAGCTTTTATTATGTAAGTACTGAGATTTCCACATGATAAACGGCACGATAAAGGTCGAGCGCTCGAAAGTGAATGGCTGCAATTGGCCTTACATTTTTTTTTTAATTTTTCTGCAGTAAAAGAGTATCGTACCAGTGAATGGCCATAAGAATTTTCTCTCAAGTAAGGAATTTCATGTCAACATTCTCATTGTCTAAAGTTTTTCCCGCCAAAACATTCCCTTGGGCAAACTGTCTATTTTTTGGCAACTGTATAAATTATCGAAGAACGGAAATTCATCAAGAAAAGAATTATATTCCAAATACATACAACCACTTCAACTTGACTATGTGCTCCTTCCTCATTACTCATTGTTTTGCATTCAAAACCAAGTTGCGAAATCCACTCAGAGATTTGGGCCGGATTAGTTTCATCAGCGTAGTATTTCACTTCCGCTTTCTGGGCAAGCAACCCAACCAGGACAGACGTCACACCTGCAAAGAGGAACACTCAACTGTTATTTGACCAACGGAAAATTGCTTGCAAGGCTCTTTTGTATTGAGAAAAACATGAATGACGTCATTTCAATCAGAAAAATTCATGATTAAAACTCCAGAGGCCAATTTTTTTCAGGCATTTTCAAGGCATCGCTCATGTTTCCATAATGGTACTGAGACAAAAATCTATTTTCTACCTGTTTAATAACGTATAGGAAAAAATTTTCCAATCGTGACTAGCTGAGAGCAGTGAAATTTCAAGGTAAAACAGAGCAGAAAAAAGGTAAAACTAATTATTTTGCATTGAATTACATTTTTTGGCATTGGATAACTTTTTTTCATGCATATGATTAAATCGTAATGGCATGGTCTCTCATGCCACGTGGATTAAAATGTACTCGTGAGTTTATCGAAGATCTCAAACAGTCCTCATCCTTCGGACTCGTGCCATGTTGGGACATATAGTCCTTGAAAACCACACTCAGGAGATTTTTGTTCAAAATTGTACTCAAATTTGTTCAAAATGCCATTACGTTCTTGTTGTGACGTCATTCACGCCATCCTACCCTGCGACAAAATGTGCATGTGCACTTGATGTCTGTGTAAGATACTTGATATTTCAAATTATAAAATAACAAGCGTCTCATACACGCCCTGATTTAATGCATCTCTTTTTCTCTTGTCTACGCAGGTGGCGGTGGTTGACGGCTCTTCGACCGTCACTTCTTGTTCACGACACGCTTTCTCTTTGAGGAGACGAGTTTTCAGCGTCCGTCTGCTGCCTCTTGTTGGAAGTCGGAGGTTGAGACAGAGGTTTCGCATTTCTGAAGTGTACAGCTGCTCCAAGTCTTCGGGTGGCGAGAGAGGTAAAGGATTGCTTGCACCGTTTATGTTTGGCGCGTTTGAGACGCTGCGTACGTTAGAACGAGAAGAACGCGTTCTGGTCTTCGGCATCATAGAAAGGAGGAAATGTTTTAAGCAACCCTTACTGTTTGAAATCTTCGGTAAGAATAGAGTAAATGTATTTAGTTAGCTTAAGGTTGAGTAGTTCTAACTAGAGTTTATTGTTTTTGTTGGGGGATTACTATAAAAGGAACTTATAACTTACTTATTAACGTGAAGACTTATGTAATTTGATTGACAATTTATTACGAACTTGATCTTCTTGATATTTTTGTTCTCATGACAAGGAGTGGCTCTCGCCAGATAAAAAAGAATACAATCAAATATCATGTAAATATTCGTGTATACATTAAAAGAAATAGAAAACGAAACGTATGATAGTTAACAGTTTTGCATGAAAGGTCAATAAACAATGAAGGAAGGATAATGAAAGACAGACAGGACAGACGCCTAGGGGCTTGAGGTAGTTATGAATGACTGCCTATGTTAGAACTCTGCATTGTTTAAACAATTGCCGGTTCAAAGCCATAGACAGAGAGCCAGTTTGTTATGCCACTGAATACAAGAGCGTCCTAAGCTAGTGTATAAGGTATCGTTCATTAACTCTCATTTTTATTTGTAAAAATTGTCATTTTATCCCTAGTACAGGAGAAGTGGACTTACGAGTATGCAGGAGGCATTCACGGGTAAATGTAATCCACAGTAACAGCATAAAATAGGTAAAAATATATATTTTATAAAATGTTTTAAAAAACAACAACAAAAAAACGCCGTCAAAAGTCTGCACTTCCTGCATTTAAGTTTTTTATTATTTCAAATTAACGAGGTTTAACATCTTTACACCTTCCCTACACAAAAATTCCCAACAAAAACTCACCTGTTTTCTTCAAAAGGTTCTTCTCAATCGTGGCAACACATGAAGCACATGACATGCCAGTCACGCGAAAAAATGCCTTGGTTATATTATCCAACTCGATAACGTGCCCGTTTGTTTTCGCCTTGCCTTTTGGAATATACGATGCATTCCATTCACCGCCTTTTTGAGAAAGAAGTGACTGTTCCTCATCACTACACTCTTCCACGTCCGGATTAGTATCAACTGCATTACGTCTTATCTCTTCAAAATCAGTTTGGACTAGATAGGAGAATTAGGGAGAGAATTTACCAGTGAGACAAATTTGAGTTACTTGGATCTATGACTGAAACATTTTTTTAAACCCATCCGACTGGCTCTGATTTATCCAACCTCACAGCGAGCAAGACTAAGGTAAAATGTACATTGAACCGATAATAATAGCGACCAATATCATTCTATGGCATAAGAGGAAGAAAAAATTCTGTCACATAGCACTTTCTCACTAAGGGTTAACTGAAGGGTAAACAAACACGGACATTGTGAACGTTATATAGTTTCTCAGTTTCGAATTATGTCTGTAAATTGTTATAGCTTGACAAGCTCAAACATGCGTGTTGAACTTCAGGCCCTTGTTGATGGAGAGAAACCTAATATTATATTCGGCAGCGAGTCACATCTTGATAACTCGATATGTAATGGACAGGTTTACCCACCATCCAATGAGACATTTCGCAAAGATCACGGTCTTGGTGGAAGAGGAGTCTTCATAGCTGTTCAAGAGAACTATACAGCTACTGAAGTACCAGAACTGGATTCTGAATGCGAAGCCGTGTGGAATAAATTCCAGATTCAAAACAGTAAAACATTATACCTGTGCTCTTACTATAGACCACCAGATAATGATCCAGCTCCTGATTGGTGATTGCAATTTACCCGATGTCGAATGGTCCAGTGAGTTTCTAAAGACAAGTTGTGTCTACAACACAGGGATAAGCTACAGAATGCTGGAGATTCTCCGAGACAACTACAATTCCCAAGTCAATTTTCAACCAACTAGAGATAAGAATGTATTCGATTTAGTTTTTGTTTCAAACCCAGATTTAGTCAAAGAAATGCATACGAGCCCAGGGATGAGTGATCATGATAGCATTATCGCTGATACTGTTACTAAGGCTAAAATCAACAATAAAAAGTCAAGGACTGTTCACGTATATGGGAAAGCCAATTGGACAAACCTTAAAAGTGACCTGTACTCACTTCAACAAGAATTCATTTCATCTGATCCCCAAGATGAATCACTGGAAGAGAACTGGGTAGCATTTAAATCTGCAATTTCAAACGCCATAAAACTCCATATCTCTCAAAAACAACTCAATGGACGGTGGAACCTGCCCTATATGACGGGGGACATCAAGTTTAAAATTAGAACAAAGGTCCGTCGTAACAAGAAAGCGAGGAAAACTGGAAAAAACTGAAGGTTGGACGAAATGCAAGGACTTACGAAAAAAATGTAAAATAAGAGCTTGTCGCGGCACATAACAGTTGTCAGAGAAATTCTTGATGTCTTCACACTAAAGAGAAAACCCAAACGCCTCTGGTCTTACTTTAAGGGCATGAGAAAAAGACAAAATTGAAATATCACAATTAAAGTTGAATGGTCAAACAGCATCGGACAGTAAGAGCAAAGCCAAAGTCCTCAACGACCAGTTTCAACAAGTGCTCACCGATGAAGAACTTTCAACTGTACCAGACTCATCAACAAATAGTGTTCCCATTTATGGATGAAATAACTACAACGACATCAGGTGTGCACAAGTTACTGAAAGATTTGAACACTCACAAGGCTGCTGGGCATGATTTAATACCAACAAGAGTGCTGAAGGAAGTTGCATATGAACTAGCACCGGTGTTGGGTTTTATATTCAATCAATCCTCTTGCAGAGGTATTTTACCAACTGATTGGCTTTTAGCAAACATTACTGGAATATACAAGAAGGGCTAGCGCTCAGATCCTACTAATTACCTACCCGTATCTCTCACCAGTATTCCTTGCAAGATGATGGAACATGTGGTGTGTAGTCAAATCATGAAACATCTTGACCATAACAATATCTTAGTGCAACACCAACATGGCTTCCGTTGTTACTCATGTGAAACACAATTAATTTGTGTAATTGGCGACCTTGTTCGATCAATGAATGCAGGGGAGCAAATAGACCTTTTGATATTAGAGTTTTCCAAGGCATTAGACAAGGTGCCCCACGAACGTCTTCTTATGAAACCCCATTATTATGGTCTTCCTGGACAGTTACAACACTGGATCAGAACATTGCTGACACAACGCTGTCAAAGGGTGGTTGCGGATGGACAACATTCCGAATATACATGTACGTATGTACGTTCAGGAGTGCCTTAAGGAACTGTTCTTGGACCCTTGATGTTTTTACTATACATTAACGATATTGAAGAAGGGATATTATCCAACATTAGAATGTTTGCAGATGACTGCTTACTATACAGACCAATTAATTCTACTGAAGATGCACATACACTAAGACAAGATTTCAATCTTTTAGTGACATGGTCAAAGATTTGGCAAATGTCATCCAATCCAGCTAAGCGTTACATTCTCAGGGTCACTAGACTTCATTCAAAGTCTATCTTCAATTATCATATTTCGGGGTTAGTGTTAAAGTCCGTGAACGATCATCCTTACCTAGGTATACAGCTATCAGATACGTTAGATTGGAATATACATGTTAATAAAGTAACCAAAAAGGCAACAAACAACCTAAACTTTCATAAACGTAATTTATCTAAGTGTTCTGCTCAAGTAAAATTAATAGCAAAACTATTATGTCAACTATGAGAAAAAGGTTGAGGTCACTTACTGGGATGTGACGTCGCACAAAGAATGTTTAGAACTGCTTAAAAAAAAAATTAATGGCCCAAGAGCAAGACACCGTACCTGTGAGCTGTGACAACATAGACGTGTAACGAAATTTGCTTGGTAAAAAATGTTTTTTTACAAAACATGGAGGTAAGAGCTCGAATCTCAAACGTCCGCACTCCCCAATATATCGTTCAGTTACTTCATTAAAAGTATCACAGTAAATTTATTCTGGTACATGCAATCAAAATCCTGTAATGGCTTTTCACGAGCATAAATATAAACGATGAAGAGAGAGTGGTGCGATCGATGGACACTTTACAAACATGGTCGAAAATGCACATGAAAAATTGTCATGTGTAATAAAAAATGTAAGCAGACTCTTATCGTTCTGTCGCTCCTGTACTGAAAACGGGAAAAATTCATCCGATCCAGGTAATAAGCAGAAAACAGCATGGGAAAAGCTTTGCAGCACGTCATATTCATTTGCTGTTTGTAATAGTAAACTTGCTTGTACGTCGCACGTTTCTTGTACGACACAAATGACACGTTAACATAAAACCTTTCGTCGCACTTTCCACACGACAATCTGCATATTCTATTTACTCGTCACCTGCATTACGCAGTGTTTGTTTTGACAAATAGTAAAATCATGCACAACGTACAGTAATCGAATTGAAAAGATAAAGACCCTCACATTGACCCCATAAATCGACGCCAACCGTCGAAATACCCACGATCTTAAGTTTAAAGCTGTGTTTATAAATATTGTTTAATGTTTGACTCAAACTGTATTTTTCGCTCGAGTTAAAATTTGAAAAAAACCTGAAATTATGCTTTTTAGATACTGATAACAATACAAATGCTAAGATGAATTAATAAACGGTTTGAACTAAGCATCTGAGCATTCCTGTGTAACGTATCTGAACACCTGCCTTATGAAAGTTACTGAAAACTGATCATTTTTACGGCCTTAAAAGTATAAGAGCTCTCCCAAGAGCTACCACTTAAAAACGAGGCCAAAAAATATCAGATGCACCCTAACATGTTCTGCACGAGTTGATACTCCAGTTTACCAGAGCATGATTTCAACGTGTTTCTAAGCACAAGTTTTCTTGAGATTGAGTAGTAGAGTTCAATCTAAATTAGCAAGTCTCGGAAGAGTGCGTTAAGCTTTCCATGCAAATCCTGGGTCCATGTTCAAGTACATGTAGGATAAAAATCCGCTTATCTAAATGAAAGCTTGTTTTCCGAGTTTTGTTCTTGAACGCCAAATGAAGCGTAAAAATCTTTGTTCTGTTGTTCAACTGATCCGATAATGCCAATTCCTATAGGTATGCAAGGGAGTAACGGGCAGCCTTACACTTACTAGCGTTTAAACTAAGTTGAAGCAAAAACAATGCCTTTCTATCACTGTGGATGTGGGTAGTAAACCACAAACGACTAACATTCCGCAACATAAAGACAGTTTAATATTACTGTTGTCATAATTGCGATGAAAACCCCAAGCTCACGTTCAGTTATACATAACGAAGGTAAATGCATCCAGTCAATCAATTTTGGCACATTCAAAGTTAACAACCACCTAACTTACCAAAATACATATAAGGACCGGTCAAAACATCCAGCCATTTCACAGTCATAGCAGCATAAATACTAAGCATTATCACTTGCAAATATCACAATTATATAACGCATACACAGCAGGTAAATTATTTCGTGAACAGGCTGTGTGCTACATGTTTGTATTCAACATTTGTCATTAAATTTGTAATAGTAGGCTAGTAATAATAATTGACATGTTGTGCACCGCACGTAATCAACACTTGATGATCGACATCCATATGTATCTGATCAAAGACCAGTCCTTAGTTTGAGTTATACTCTAACAACAGTTTTGTACTTCGCTTCTCAATTCCCTTTTTATTAACTGTTTAACACCCAGGGCTAATCTCTGTTTCAGAATTATCCTCAGAGATACACGTGAACAGAAACTTTACATAATAATAGATTATCATGAAAAGTTTCTAATCTTGGTCATAAGTAAAAACGTCTACCATTGGCCTGAGTAAAATACTAAAGTGTATCCTTGACCCTTAATGGGTTAAGGAGATAAGTGCTTAAAGCTTTAACTCCCAGAAGCTGAGTGTATCCCTTTGACAAGTAAAATTGTCAGGTGTTTATAGGAAGTACTGCAAGACCTCATTTCATGCACTGTTAAATTCTGATTCCCATGCAATGAGTAGCTTCTTGTGTATCAAAAGTGATAGTCTAGTATGTTTGCATAGTCTTGAAGTCAGAAGATTGTTTGAGGTGGTGATGGAGATTTCAACAACCTCAGATGCAGTCATTCTCTGACAATAAACAACCAGACAGACAGTATAAATACGAGCCAAACTTGACAAAAAATCTTCTGGTTCTACAAATAGAGTCCCTCATAGGCAATGTTGAACATGTGAAAAGACAAAAGGGTCAGCCATCTGCTAAAATTTAAAATTTAAAGAATACAGTGCACATCAAGCTAAATAACTTTGTTAGGGATTACAATAATCCAAAAAAAAGTTCATTAATTCCATCATGACGTATTTTTCCAAATTTGAAAATATAAAATTTCATGCTGAGAAAGCACCTTCACTCAGAATGTGAGTATTAGATCCTTATACAAGTCCTGGCAGTTCCCTGATCCTTTTGGCTTGACAAACAATCTTCATTTGACCTTGAGGATGACTATTGTTGAGATCATCAAAACACCAGTCACCACCCCTCATAGTGTTTTTAATCATACATTATTTAGGAGAACTACACCAACCAGATACTGTAGATGACCAAGGCAACTTAAACAAAGATCTACCAATAATCAAGTGACAATACAGATGAACTAAAATTTACTGTAGATGAACTAAAAATTTATAAGTGACATGCAAATCAATTATATCTTGTTCAGATCTATTTGAACACAAACCAGTAGTTACTTATTATTCAAATTTTATGAAAGGTTGACTGTGGTGTCTTGATTATGGCTCTTTTCTAATACATCTGCTGGGGGATAATTATATCACTCAGCTGAGTCAATTTCACTTTCTCCCAGGTTCTTCAATCACTGAGATTTCAATAAAAGCACTGCACTACAGTATATTGTATAAGTTCATCCTGTTGTAACTAACTAACAACAGCTGCTTCAATCCTAACTTCTTATAGCTACTAATGTTTCCTGATAGCCTATACTTCTTGTATGTTTACAGTTGTTACAGTGTACAGTTTAATTGCTGTTTGGTGCATTAATTGGGTTTTTTTTTAGTTTCTGTAATTTTAACTGTTGTCATTATGATAATTATATATCATCCATGCCAATTGGTGTTTTGCTGTCTTATAATCCGCAACCTGAGACCACTGGTTACATTACAGTAGCTTACTCATACTGTACATGTACACCTGAACATGACCTATTTTTTAAATGTAATGTATCTTTCATTGAAAGTAGCATGCAAAAGTTTAATATTTATCTAACTTCACTAACTTAAAGACAGTAGCATTTCAAGAAATACATGTACATGGACATTATTTTAGTCCAGTCATATTGAAGGCACAAAGATTAGGGATGCAAACTATTTTCTAGCTACAGAATGCAATCTTACCTTCCTCTGAAGGTCCCCTTATTGATGCTTCAAATCCCATGTCATCAATTGCACCCCTAAGAGAATCTTCTGCAGTGACATCTGGATTGTATACAATCCTACCTGTTTTCTCTTCTAGGGATACCTTGATTGATTTCACACCAGGCAGGTCTCCAATGTTTCCTTCAATACTTTTAACACAAGAATTACAAGTCATGCCTTCAATGGAAATTAGTACTAATCTGTTTTTCAGTGCTTGTCCATTTGGATAAAACAAAGCTGCATCAAAGCCCAACCCTTGGATTATTTTGATTAATTTGGCAGGATCAATGATCTCAGGTATGTACCAAATTTCTGTATTTTCATCGTTAAGTCTAACTTCAACTTTTTTTACTCCATCTGTTGCTCTCAAAGTGGTTTGTAAAGTCTCAACACAGGAAGTAAAAAACATGCCCTTAATCTGAACAGTAACTTTCTTTGGCTTATGCTCTGATGGCTCATCATCTAAATATACCTCAAATCCAGCATCTTCAATGGCTTGTTTAAAAGTTCTGGGACTTGATTTATCAAAATTGTACTTGATAATGGCCTCTTTGTCATCCAATGACACCTGAACATCAATAACTCCAGTAATTTCCTTAACATTCTGTTGTATTGAATGAACACATGACTGGCAAGTCATCCCATAAACCTTAAACTTAGCTGTTCTCGTGAAACCTGTTGAAGAGTCTGACTTTGTTTTTTCTTCCTGAACAAAGTCATTTACGCTCTTCACATATGCATCAAATCCCATATCTTCAACTTCTGTAACAAGTGTTTTTTCATCAATTTCACTTGGGAAAAATACAATAGTGCTTTCTTTATCTCTGAGAGAAACGTCTATGGATTCCACTCCTGTGAGGCTGCCAATATTGTTTTCAATCGATAAAACACAAGAGTTACAAGTCATGCCATCAATACCAAGAACTGCAGTTTTTCTGCCTGGAAGCTTAAAAGAAAGACCAACTGTCTTTCCTTTATCACGAACAGCAACCTGTCAAAAAAGAGACTGATTAATATTTGTTTCATAAACTCACAAAAATTTCACTTTGAATATACCAGATGAGTTTACAAGCCACAGTACTACAGTTTATAATGAGAGACACTTTGAAACAAATCTCAACATTTCCATTGTTTTTCAAAACATTAACATCAACTTATTTTTTCATTCTTTTTACATTTTGAGCAAAAGTCCTTGATCACAGGATGAAATGTAAAGTATAATAAATTAGAAACTTAGGTTAAGGTGTTTATACAGTGTACTTGAAAATGTTATGTGGTAATAAAAATACTCATTCAATCAAATGCAAAATCACCAAGAAAAGTAGTTGTTTGCCATTTTATACATTCATTGGCTGGCAGGTAGGAAGAGGAGCTGACTGACCATCTATAGGAATTAAATTATATAATTATTCCTTTCAGGGTTTTTTTCTTAATTTTTTATTTTAGTTCTCATTCATTACTACACTGTATTTCACTTTTCAGTCTCTCATAAATGGTGTTTGCTTAAGCATTAGGATTTTTGGTTTTCATTTTCAGCTAGTATTCATCCATTTGGCTTTTCTTCTGTGCCATACAAGTGAGGAAGTTTTGCCTGCATATGACTGCAGTATTTTTCCACCCTGTTCAAACAATATGTTGGGCCACTTTCAATAAGTCTTAGCAGTGTAACTAACAGTGGTGACGTGAAGTTTTCCAGTACTCAGGAACAAGGTTGATATAGGCAAACCTCTATCACAACAATGTCAAACATCTAAGAGCCCTCCCCTGAAAAATTTTGAAAGTAAAACTTAAAGTGGTACTTTTCATGTGTCTATGGACAAAAATTTAGCAATTTAAAAGAACAATTAGGTTTAGTTCATCTCATATTTTAAAGTTAATAACTACAATTATTGCCAGCAGTGTACTGAGGGGGGGCTGAAGGGGGCAGTTGCCCCAAGCAGCACTTTTTCATGGGGGTGGCACCTTTAGTAGGAGGGGAAAAATGAAAGAAAATGCTAAAAATAGTAATGTTGTATGGCAGTTGGTGCCATTCACTCACTGTAAACAATGCAACCAATGAATTATTTTTGCAAACATTTTTTCACTATATCAGCTATGTTGCAGTTGATAGGTGTGGTGTTTTATGTTTCCACAGTTGTTGTTTGGATAATATGGTAGACATGCAAAAGATGTTTTTTAAGTTAAAATTGATAAAAATTATTGAAGATCCACCACTAATCAGTCTAGGCTAAGCAATCTGGCTATTCTTTCCACTGAGTGCAAATTGACGAATTTAATCAATTTTCCCAATGTGATAAAGGAGATTGCCTTCATTAAAGGCCAGGAAGACTTAACATGAGTTAGATATTAATCAGTTCTAGTTTGAGCAATGAATTGTAAAAGCATTTTAAATTATTTACCAGCAGTTATTTGCTACTTGAGCTTTTGTAAACTTCAAAATATGTACTCAAGACAATATTAGCAGATAAAACCAAGAGAGTGAAAAGAATTATTTTGACATGTCAAGACTCACTGACTTTGCAGTACATATACCAGAGGAAGGAAGCAATAAGAACTGCAATCTGGTGGCTAAATGGTATGAACATTGTGCAGAGTTCAGAAGACTGTGAGTTCAATTTTGATCTTAAGATCAAACATTTTCAGGTTTATTAGAGGGAAAAAAAGTAGAAAAAGTTGCAAAAAAGTAAACATTTCAATTCAATATGCATTTTTATTTTTTTGTTGGAATTTTTTCCTTGTAAAATCTAAAAATAAAGGATTTCTCCTTTACAGTGATTTTGCTGCACTTTCCTTTTTTCTTACCTGGGAGTAGGAGGAGTAGCAAGGGATAGCATTTTCAGACTTTGCCCCCAGCAGCACATGCATGTGCTATGCTGCTGATTATTGTATAACTGTAATACCTTTGATTGCCTTGATTTGGCTCAGGGCTTATGTCCCTTATCTGGCCCTCTCTTACAAAACTAATAGGCCAGGGCCTGGCATTAAGTAAATACCTATAGTATTTAATGTGATGCAGGCATGTAGTGATATTCATGTTCCCATAAAGAAACTTCAGTCTTTATGCAGATAATTAATGTTCACAGTATTGACTGACCATTAAGTCAAAAATAACCGTAAATCTTGTTTTCCATACTTATCTCACATAAAATAAGAAAGTATCATAAATAAATTAATCCATTTGTCTTAATTACATGTAATTTAAATCATAGATGTAAAATGAAGATGAAAGCTCGGCTCAAAATTCAAAGATGTACAGAGCTGGGCTCTCATCTTCATTTTCCATCATATTAAGATTTCTACCCAATAAATCTCTAGTGAATACAGTGGAACCCCATCATTAAGGCCATCAATAGGTCATAAGTATCTGCCCATATTAATGGGATGGCTGCAGTATTAATGGGGTAATGTCAAATTTCATGGCTGGTCTCTTTCAGGTGATATCATGACAGCTATATCGCAACTGTGCTTCTAAACAACTGTTCTAAAGCATCCAGAATGCAAGTATAATTTAATTGAAATAGAACTACATGTACACAGTAATATAAACATAACTAAATTCTATAAATGGGAACAATCTGTTATAGATACTGTCCTATTCAAAACAAAGGCCCCAAACTCTCCAATTTTACGCGTTTCTGTTTTCTATTTTTTTCATGTTTTCTGTGCAAGTACAATGACTTAACCATCTTGCAATTTAATAGATATTTTTCTTTGTCAAGTCTTATTTTCCTTTGTCATTTAATAGGGGTGGTATTACATTCTTGACTTTGTAAAGGAATTGGCCTTTTTAAAAGACAACGATATGACATGTCAGACTTTTTCAATTAAAAAAGAAAATCATTATTTCTCAAGATTTATTTTCGTTTATCACCAATCTGTCCTTCGAAATGCACATTTGGTTTGAGTGGCCGTATTAACAAGGTGAATTAATAAAGGAACATATACGTCGGGATTTCATAATGTGGCCGTTGGCTGCATTAACAGGGTTTTCTTATAAGAAAATGTATGGGCGTTTCGCCGGGACGAAAAAAGCGGCCGTACGGCGGGGTTCCACTGTAATTTAAACCATGTCAACTACAATTGCATGACATTTTGGCACAGTAGTGATGTCACAATCACCAGAGGAGAAACAACCTGAAGGTTTTACCCTTTAATTCGAGTAATCATTCCAACTGATGGAATGACGACTCCAATTAACAAGTAATCAGTTATATGATCAGTTATTTACCGCATGTGCACAAGCATACGTATGTACAGTCAAAGGCCACATATGAGTATATGTGATGTCGTGCTCAACAAGGCAGAGAGTCAGAACCTTGAGAATAAAGATGTTATGTTTTGAACTCTGATAAGGAAACCAGAAAACAAATCTGGTATTGAACTCACAGTAATTGGTACGATAAAGTTAAGACACTAATCATGGGAACAAAGTTCGAAGAAAAAAGGAAATTAATGAAACGATTCCTTCGAACTAAAGAACTGCAACAGTAGAATATCCAGTACCTTACCTCAGCTTCCTTCTCAGCCATTGTTGTGCTCATATCTACAGTTGGTTAACTTCTGTAACTCAAAAAATGGAAGATGAGGTATGTTTTCGATTAAAAGTTTCCGTTTCTGATTTCATACGAAATTTACGTTCTTATTTCAGCATAAACGGAAGTAGATTAGTAAACAGTAAACACTGAATTTAATGAGTTACGGCTTTTTCCGAGTTCGATTTCGCTCGAGGCGACGCGCTGAATTACCTAAATTTTCTCCGCATAAATATGGCGGATGATGAGCAAAACAAACTTGTAACGATATGCTGTCACTTGCAAAGAACCGCATTATACTTTGAAATAAGGAAGGACTTACGGGTAAATTCATCTGAATCAATCCATTTTTATTTATCTCCAAGCTGAATTCACTTTATTTCTTCTACCCAACACACTTTTAGCTTCTTTTATGTTATGTATTAAACTGTTTAAACAGCCGTTGTTTTGGTTACATTTTTCTTTTGTCTGTTGTAGCAATACAGTCTACTTTGCAGTTATACGTAGTATTGACAAAATTTCACGCTTTGGATTAAATAAGATTCATTTAGTTTGTTTCGAAAGGATGGTCAAAATTTCAAACGAAAGATTTCTAAAAGTTGGAGGCAATGCTCTCTGATTTTCCCATCTAAATCCAGAATGCCATTTTGTGAGGAATTTATGCTGAAGAAGAACCAAATGTAAGTTTTGTATTGGCCAATGGAAGCAATGACCTCAGTAATTAGGAACCCTGTGCTCCACGACGTAGTAAAGTCTATATCGCCCAAAAGCAGTGAAAGTTCAAAATACAATAAATGCTATTGATATCAAATGCTTTGGGGTTTTCCAACCTAATTGATAAAAGAAAATTACTAGACCTTCCCTGTTATTATTTAAGGTAGATTAAGGGAGTCAAATGCAGAAAGCAATCATAAGTTTTGACAAATTTGGTGGTGCAAAATTTGACAGACCAAGAAGCTGCATATCTACTGGCTTTTAATGGGAAAGCCAAACCAAAGATCCCATGGCCACGTATTTTCCAAGGTCAGGCAGTAGCCCACTATTACTTATTCTATGAAAATGTTTCCATTAGTTTTTATTAAAAATGAAAATTTACTTAGGTGTGTGCAAACATATATACATACATACCAGAGGCCTGTAAAAAGGCTAGTGAACATGTAGGCATCATTACAGGATTAAGGAAACTGATCCCTACTGAGGCCAAATCAAGAATTTGCAAGGCTGCAATACTGCCATATCTGACTTACTGTAGTTTTATGTGGCACTTTTGTAAGGCATCATTAGGCAGAAAGATTGAGCAAATCAATGAGCATGAGCTTAGAACTGTATACTGTGATAGGACTTCTCCATATAGTAATTTTTAACCCATTCTTATCTAACAAGCCTATGTAACAGATGACTGGAGGACATAGCCACCTTTATGAATAAAGTTAAAACAGGCTACTGCCTACAAACATTGATTTTGTTGATTTGTAATTTCTCTTCAAGATATAACTTTTGAAATGCTAATTCCTCTATTAACCATCAAAAGGGCAAGGATGCACTTCAGAATTTCACTCTGGGTATAGCCAGATCATTTTACTCATGACAGGAATGATCCCTGCCCCTTAATGAGTTAACAAGCATCTCCTTAACCTATCAAGGGGAAACAGTGCACTGAAACATTGTACTTTAACAAACACCAGTTGATTTTACTTGTAACGGGAATGAGCCCTACCCCTTAATAGAGTTAAGAGGTTCAATATTTTAAGATATGGTAAATATTGACTTAAATGCTTTAGGCTATTTCTGTTTATGAGGCAGTGATATTAGAAACATACTGGTTGCAGTGGCACCCTCCCTCTAAGATTTAAGGCAAGAATTAGAAAAGAAGATCTAGATGAGTTGACTAGTGGAAATTCAAACTACCCCCTATGGAGTTCCTAGTACATTATTAGCAAAGTAACCTGTTATAATATTATAATTATTTTTATTATAATTATGATATTTTATGTAAGATGATATAGATTTGATTAAGAATACTTAGTATTATTTACCTCCACTGTATTTCAATGCTAGTTTTTAATTACCTTAAATTATTACTATGATTATTGTAATAACTTTATCTGTTAATATCATATCTAAGTAGTTATATTATTATAAGAATTTATACTGTCCATGATCCATAGCTACTTGTGGCATGCTAGAAGTTTTAGACACTTAGGTAAAGTCATTCATTCATTCATTAATTCATTCATTTGTTCATTCGTTTGTTCTTGTTTGAAAATATATCAGTCCCTTATTTTACTTCAGAGGTGCTAGGAGTGATGTGTGTATCAATTGTTTATTACCGTATTTCGCGGCGTATAAGTCGACCTGGGATATATGTCGACCCCTTATTTTTTCTTATGCTCTTAATATGCACGCTCTCAAGCTGTTCTCTCAGAAAACTTTCTGAGTCCCTGATGGGAATCGAACCCGTAACCTTCTGATCGCCGGTGAGACGCTCTAACCATTGAGCTACAAAGACTCAGATGGTGAGCGAAGGTTAAATTTGTGTACTGGTTCGTATAGATGGTAGACATATGTACTGCCAGTCTGCTAGTCTCGATATGTCGTCTATTTTTATGTTAATCAATGATGTGATTGTGGTAGATTGGTAATTATGCTCTTAATATGCACGCTCTCAAGCTGTTCTCAGAAAAACTTTCTGAGTCCCTGACGGGAATCGAACCCGTAACCTGATCGCCGGAGAGACGCTCTAACCATTGAGCTACAAAGACTCAGATGGTGAGCGAAGGTTAAATTTGTGTACTGGTTCGTATAGATTGTAGACATATGTGCTGCCAGTCTGCTAGTCTCGATATGCCGTCTCGATATGTCGTCTGCAGACTGGCAGTACATATGTCTACCATCTATACGAACCAGTATACAAATTTAACCTTCGCTCACCATCTGAGTCTTTGTAGCTCAATGGTTAGAGCGTCTCAACGGCGATCAGAAGGTTACGGGTTCGATTCCCCACAGGGACTCAGAAAGTTTTTCTGAGAGAACAGCTTGAGAGCGTGCATATTAAGAGCATAATTACCAATCTACCACAATCACATCATTGATTAACATAAAAACAGACGACATATCGAGACTAGCAGACTGGCAGTACATATGTCTACCATCTATACGAACCAGTACACAAATTTAACCTTCGCTCACCATCTGAGTCTTTGTAGCTCAATGGTTAGAGCGTCTCACTGGCGATCAGGTTACGGGTTCGGTTCCCGTCAGGGGCTCAGAAAGTTTTCTGAGAGAACAGCTTGAGAGCGTGCATATTAAGAACATAATTACCAAGCTACCACAAACACACCCTTATTTTTTGGCCAAAAAATTATGATTTTTATGATACCCTGAGTATAAGTCGACTCCTTCAAATTTAATAGTTACCAAACACAGAATAGTGTTCGAAGAATCTTTAATAACATGGCAAATCTTTTACAGCATATTTTTTAAATCTTTTAGACTTTATTTTAATATAGAAAATTACACAAACTATCGGCACATTTTGTCTTTGGTAGATCCTTTTTTTTGTCGGATTGTTTCCCGCCAGTCTCAAACAAGCTTCTCGCTAACACGAAACTTGCGGCCGGCAGCAGAGTTGTTTGACTTTTCAGCCAAGCCAACAACCTTCAACTTCGTTGAAGATGCAAACATATATTTCATGATACGAATCGTGCTTCGTATCTTCGTCGTTTGGGAGGCATGTCGAAGTCTTTACACCGTGGCAATGAGCCAATTGGTCCATTTCGTGACGCATACGGAGGACTGGTACTAGAAATATCGGGTCCATGATTTCGCTCAATTTCATGACCCTTTGTATAAGTCAAGGTGAACTTTTAGAGATCAGTTTTGGGTTCTAGAAAATTCACTTATACGCCGCGAAATACGGTAACTCCTTTCAAAGAGGAGTATATCTGATTCAGCAATGTTAGTTGTGTGTATTATGCATCTTGGAAATGTTGAAAAGCTGGGGCCAGGTCAAGAGGGAAAATTTTGCACCTTAAATAAGAACCTTTTTTAACTTTAATAATGTTTGAAAGTATTATTGGATCTGTTAAGGGAGGGAAACTATGAGTACACTTGTATTTAACCCATGAAGGGGTAAGGGCATACTTTGGTACTTTACTCTGGTTAACCCCAGGTGATTTTCCTTGACAAAGGAATGAGCCCCACCCCTCAGTGAGTTAATATTATAACTATTAAAACTTTGCCCAACTGTGTAGAATTGACAGTCTTGACTCAAGTGTTTCTTACAAGAAAGACCATTTGCAGTGTAGACATTTGAAATTGATTCCCACAGAATTCAGAAACTAAAGTTAACAAGGGGTTTCCTAGTTCAAGGCTTATTTTATCAATTACATCATTCAAATCTTCAAGATCGGAAATAATCAATGAAAATATTGGTGAAAATAGTGGCTACAAGGAAAAAGTGGAACCAACTTAGGGTATAGGGACAAGAACATGATTAAATAACTGCTTTATAGCATCAACAAAATTTTAAAAAAAGAGTTTACTTTATAATGTTTATTATGTATTACAACACCATACAATGTAAAGTTAGCGATTTAATATCTGACAGAATGTATTATGATCTCTAAAAAAAGTTAAAATAACTGAAATCTGTGTGATGAATGGACTAAAGCAAAATTTTCTGAGTGAGAAATGATAGGAATGTGAATTGTATGAGAAAACAATATTTTGGTCACCTAAGGTCTAGTTGCTTAAATATGGAGAAATTGCTCATTATTTAATGAAATTGGCATTGGCACATGCACCAAAGGGCCAGTTTGGATTAAGCCTGTTTTCCATTTAATCTGTAAGACCAAATGGGCATATCTAGATTTTGATCACAGCAACTTTGATGATCACAATGATTAAATGGACTTCAGTCTTTCTTGGATCAAAACAGGCTCTAATTTAGCAATTATTGCATGCAACTGTGGTGATCACACTAATAAAGTGCACACTAGGGCTTTGCATTTGATCAGTGAACAACTTCAAAAGTGATTGGTTATTTATGTAATTGATGCATTGTTATGGCACTGTATGCACAGTCAGCATATGAGACTTATCTGCCATGCTGTAATTGATACAGTATGTGATCAGTGACATCAAATCTAAGAGTGGTTCTAAAATTGGTTTTCGATGTCAAAGTTATCTCAACCTTTCTGCATCAAGACTGCTGTTTTTTTTATGCTTTTTTGTGTATCAAAAGATTTAATGGACAATCCGGCCTCTAAAATAAACTGGAGGAGCCATCCCTGGCAGAAATTCATCCAAGTTACCGCCCTGTTCCACTTAATTGATCTTTTACATGTACTTTCTTTCAAGGAATTCGTTTCGAGGTCAAACGTCCAATTATCAGACTTGAAAAAAAGTATTTTGACCTACCTAAAGAATTCAGAATGGAGTACTAAAGTACAAAATGCCGTTTTTCAAGAAATTAAAAGGTAATAAAATTAATTCAGTAAAAATAACACCGAAAAATATGGACAATAGGTCTTTATTATAATAAAAATAAGTCAATGTTCAAACGTTATTATCAACAAGATACACTGTAAGTAACAATATATAATTGTACTGATGCTATATTGTTATGTTTACGATGTGTTTCTACAAGTTGATATACAGTATTTTCTGCTGAACTTTCAAGTGTTTAAAAGATAGAAGTTGTAACAGATGAAGACCTTGAATAAAACACTATGGGAGTCACCTTAATGGAGATCTATGTAGTTCCAAGAGTATTTCTCCAAACTTGTTGGGATTCGACTCAACGGACTTCTGAGATACGTAGTTGAGTACCCCTGGACTCAGTTATCTAAAAAGGCTAATCTGTGATTAAGAGTTAATTATTGTTTTATTTCTTTATGTTTGTTTGACCGCATAAGTTTTAACTTTACTATGTAAAGTTTTTCTTAATTCCTGCAAAATCCGCGATAAGAATCTCCAACTTTCCTCAGCAGTATACCCAGAATATTTTCGTAAAATTTTGAGTAATCTAGCATAAATGCGTGTGATGGCTTTTTGGCAGGAAGGCAAGCTAAGTATTGAAGCATTTATGCTTAAATTTGCATTTCAGCTTACCTAAATATCATGTTCACCTTTTGAATGAGACGAATTAACATAACTTCCTGCGTAGGCGTCCCTAAAATTAACAAAAGCTAAAGAGAATCCGAAGAAGTGCCCGTGACGTAAAACGCGGAAATTTATGCAATTGAGGGGCTATTATGTCTTTTGGAGGGCATATTAGGACCTTTACAGTATATTAAACAAAAACAAAGCCGCGACACGAGTATTTTCCCGACTTAATGTTGATTCTATACGGGAAAGTATTGCCTGAGTTTTTTTATACGGTTTTTGTTTGGGAGGAAGCGGTTTAGGTTTACTTGCTTGTTTTTGCGTACACTGTATGACCAGCTTTTTGGTATCAATTTACCTAGTCTTCTAATTGAAATTATCGTCGAAATGATTTAACTGCGTGCTTGTCGTTAAACTGTTGTGAAACATACTCGAATCTGGTTTGTTTGTCTGTGTTCATGTTTGCGAAATTTCCCCGCGAAACCAAGTCGGTCTCTACGGAAAACTTTTTAAAAGGGTAGGCAGCTAATCAGCCCGCGTAATTTTGCGTACGGACCGGATAAAGAGGTCAGCCATATAATAAGTAACCTATATGCTTGTAGTTACATAGTAATATATATTGGTCATCGTTCTTGCAAGACAGCTGCACAATTGAAATTTCGTACTTGAGTAATTTTTGTGAGCTTCCTTCAAGATGTGAGCCCTGGACTATGGTCCATCTGGCCCACTCCTAAGGCTGGCCCTAACTAGTTCTGTAATTGCAGAATCATTCTCAAAGGAAATTGTTCGTGAGCCCGGCTAGAAATTCTCCATGTAATCAAGGTTCTATACCACTTCTGGGTTGCAAACTGGGGTAAGAAAACCTGAAGTTTTAATAGATCAACGGAGTTCTGATTTGACATTTAGGCTGATGAATTTTTTTAGATACAAAGATCTTCATGTTTATCCAGGTGGTTGTAAAGAACCAATTGCGTTCCTTCAGAAAGCGCAGGTAAGGAAAAATCCCCCCTATTGATGAAGAGAGTTTTGCTGCTGGGTTATTTCTTTAGAAATACCAAATGGATTTCCGTGTTTGCATACTTTCATCTAAGTGCGGGGGATGTAGCTAGACCAGAGAAAAGCGTATATTATTTTGTATTATCTTATAAAATAACGACAGATAAAAAGAAGTTAACCTTATTAACGTATTAATGAAACGAGCAATTCTACTAAAAATCATGAACCACCAATCAGAGACAAACTGGTGAACAAAATCAAGCCGCTTCGACGTGATTAAAACAATACAGCTACCTACTGTACATGAACCCTATCTACGCTGGGAGCATATCTCAATAACCATTACAGTTCCTGAGCTGAAATTTTGTGACTTTCCCTAAAAATATCTTGGCTTTGTGGGTGGAAAAAATTGTTAAAAAACAGTCAGCCAAAAAAAGTCATAGGGCATTTACAAACACCTGCTAACACTGAATTTTGACAGAGCATCCTCTTAAAGCTTTTCTTTGCATTATGTTTTGTGTTTGCCTTTCAAATCTGACAAAACCTCGACAACACGTTCTTGGTTTTACAACTATATAGTTGTAAGGTAATTATTAACAGTTCTTAGCAATAGCTTATAAGTCTTAAGCATACCTGTGTATTGTAAGTAATCCAAGATGGCGGCACCCATGGAATGTTGAATATTTGTAGTTATAGATGTCTAATTATAATAGTTGTGCCAAATGGACATAAAGACAGTAAGATTCGTGTTGAGTCAATTTCATGATATTTTGAAATTTTTGCTTCATGAAAACAGATTGTTCAAATTGGTAGTTCAGTGGCAGTTTTTCATTCAGTTATAATCTTAATTATGGTAACATTAATAAAAAATAAACACGCCTCGGTGAAGAGAAACCAATTTATTAACATGATAATTTCTTCTTGTTAAAAGAACAGAAAGAATCCTGGGAAAAAAAAACCCAAAACTTTTTGAAGTTCTTAAATTTCAAGGTTTTGCAACTGATAACGTAATAATGACGTCAGAATTTGTTTCCATAAAAACAAAATTGTAACTAGTACTTAGATTCAGCATGTCATCATCGTGTCAGAATTTCATTACCATACGTAAACTGGTTGTGTAGATGTTGAGCGCGGGTACTTTCTGCCCCACACCAACCCCAGACGACCCAAAAAAGCCCAGTCTAGACAAGGTTGACGTCTTTGTATGTGACAACCTTAGAGGGACAAGCTTACTACCTTTCGTTGGGCATATTTTTGAAAATTATATTTTTTACCAATGATCTTTATGCATTATTGTTTCCTAGATCGCGTGGGAAAAGAAGGTTCTTAAAAGTGTTAATAGCATGTGTACAGAGCATTCTCTTCCCCTGGCGAGAAAGGTGAGAAGAGGCAGTGTGAATTTTTAAATTAACAGATGTTATACTATGCTTCTACCTTCGTATGAAGTTTCTATAACGCGTTCTGGTACAGCCCACTGGAGCTTGCGGTGATACAGGTGCACGTGGAAATTGTACGTCACTTGAATGGCCCAGTCCACAAAATTAGTTAATTCTTAAAAAATTACCGCCACGGTGCCTTGATACTACCATCCGACCCCTGCCTTTAGAAATTTCTAGTTGCACCCCTGTGTCAATAGTTTAGGTGCCGATTTCCTTGTATTTCAAAATAGATTTGTTCCATAAGCTAGATATTTTAAGGCACGTAAGTTAGGAATTTGGAAATGAAGCCGTATTGCCATGTCCTGTACAACGCAAAGTTTTTATGTGTTGTTGATGATGCTCACTGTATGTACGTGTTAATCTATGTACATGTGTCGGTTACGTTTTGGAAACGAAACGACATCCCATCAAGATGATGCGAGTACACTTGGTATAATGATCGAACTGCATTCAAGACTACCATCTACCCAAACAGAGAGTAAAAAATTGCTGGAAAAAAAAAGACTGCTGAAACCAACGTCAAACTAACAGTTGCCACGCAATGCATGCCCTTGCTCTCTAATTTAAACAGTAGCATACAAAAGACATAAAACTTTGTCCAATTAATATAAATCTTACTTCATGGAAACCTTTTGAAATTTGTTTCACCAGAGATCAATGTCAGACCAAGCCGCTATATCATCGAAATTCACTACCCTTGGCTCAGAATGTGACATGGCAGGTACATTCATGCATGCCATGTATTTTAATGGAATATGTTTGCTTTCTGTTTTGCTAGGTTTCTTGTCTTAAGTTAACTTTCTTAGTTGTTTAATGACTAAATTTGGGGTTCTCAACCTTTTTGTTGGGAACTCTTTCTGCAAAATATATTGTATACAGAAAATAGTATGGTGTATATAGTATACACCATACTATTTTCCTTATATGGTATATTTATTCCTAGTACTCTGTAAAGTACTCCTGATCTAAGCAGTGACGGACATGCTAAAATTTTAGGAAGTATTCATGTCCTCAAAACGACTTATACAGGTTTTGCTGTTCAAAAAAATGCTTAACTTTTGCGACCTTGAAAGCGCTTTTTCCATCGACATCTGCAACATACTTCTTTCAGAATAGACTTCTCCAAGGCAGAAATACTGTAACTAGTATTATGCATATGAAGGTATATGTCTCAAACTCATTTACAATTCATTAGCAAAACACAGAGGAAATCAGCACCGAGGCGTAGTTTGGATATCTGGTCCTAATTAGCATAAAATTTTGACAACTTTGATCTCGATTTTCGTTTGAGATGTAATATCATCGAAGATAGAAAATAGCTTTAGTGTGTCTGGACTGTGATAGAAATTAACATGAATGACATCATTTCAGACGAAAAAGTGCCCAATAGCCAAATGTTCCAGGTATTTTTCTGGTTGAAATGACGTCATGAATGTTTCTATCACAGTACAGAAACACGAAAGCTATTTTCTATTTGTTTTATGAAATAACCAAGGTTTTTCGAGTTTCAGTGACGTCATTTCAATCGGAAAATACCTAGTAGAAGTGAAAATGCTGCCGAGTATTCCCTAACCCCAAAAGGTTATTGCAAAGAGGAAGGAAAAAAGCGTCAACCTTAACCCTAAACTTATAAAGTTATAAAAGTGAAAAAAAAAATCTTGAAGGGAAAATTTAAAAAGACAATATGCAGAATTTGAACGCTAGACGTCTCGCATGACACGCGAATGTGCTAACCCCTGACTGAATTATCTCGATCTCACCAACTACTTTTGGATAAAAAGGATGTAAAATGGTTTTATCGTGTCAGATAATGGCTATTGATGTGAAATATGAATTATGTTGAACCTGGATTATTACGAAAAATTAATGGTAGTCCCCAACATTTATCGAGTAGGTGCAAAAACGTCAATCCCGAATTGTCTCATCTATGTGTGCTCTAAGGACGAGGTACTGTAAATGTGTTACTTGTAACACATGAAAATCTTTTAGAACTTGATTGTTAAGTCTAATGCACGATAATCCAAATCATTTTAACCTTTTCGAAAACCTAATGTAATTTGATTGTGGTTTATTAGACCTGGCGGACAGGAGAGTTCTGAAAGGGTTTGGTAAACATGATATTGTCGTACCCCTTCGATAACGCGGAGATGAGATCTACTCCACAAGTATTAGTAACACCCTTTAACACCAACAAATGTGTGCCTATTTACGTGGGATCTGTTCTGCGATGATGCAGCAGAACCAATTTAAGACCCTTAGTACACTGCACAAGATGTTGCAATGTTGAGTTGCCATCAAAAGCCTTGGGGCCCAACCTTGCAGGAATAAAGCCCTCTTAAACATGAGGTGGGTAGACATTGTGTTAAAACAATGAACAATGTTTTGAAGCAACATTTACAGGTCCGCTTATCTTGAGGGGGCCTTATACTGCTGGACGGTTGTAACTATTAAGCTGGTAGAACTTGCATGTTGAGGGAAGGTCTACTTTTGAGAATTCAATTGTTGAAAAAATTGCTAGGTAAACCAATGATGAGAATTCTGCTTAATGCTCAAAGAATACTAATAGTTCCCCGTTAGGCTATCAGGTTTATGGTGAATGTAAAACCTTTTCCAAAACTTTCATAACATGGAAAAGTTACCAAAAATGACTTTCCCTGCTGCAGCTCTACAGGTATGTTGTACAGTCCAATGCAGCTGCATTTGCTTATCAGCAGCATGTGAAAGTACTATGTATGTGCTTTAAGAAACTACATCTAAAGAATGTGGACGGGCTTTAGAACACCAAGCAAGTTTCTGTTTTATTGCTGTAGAGGATATTTTTTTGAAAATTCCTACCCACCTCATGTTTTCAACGATTTTGGCAAGATGGTGGAGTATATGACAGAAGACGAAGTAGCATAAAAAGGTTACCAGAACATTACAGGTTTAATTCCTCTTCGTGAGCTTAGGTTTTTAGCAACTGTTAGGTTTTAGCAAGGTATCATACTTACCTGTCAATATTTCTCTGTTTTAGTTCTTGATAAGATAAGAACAGTGTACACCACTATGGATTTTATGGAGGTTGGTATTTTAGTTGCTTAATGCAATTTTTCTTCATCATAATTCGTATTGTAGTAATGATTTGAAGTTCGCATAGTTGAAATAAGTGATTTAGAGTAGTGGTAGCAATTTGTTAGTTTCAATATTTCTATTTTGAATAATTCATTATTGTAACTATTTTTTACCTAATATAATAACTATATATTTACCTAATCTTTAGTTCAGCTAGAAAAAAATTAATAGAAATAAACATAGTAATTTGTTTTAACTACAGTCCAACTTTACTTTGTTTTTCTTTTTAAAAAGCTTGCTTTTAATACTTTTCTTATTAATCAATTTCTTCGGGGAAAGTGTGACAATGATAGGACTGTCAATGACACATGATGTAGACGTGGCCCTTGAGGGAAAAATCTCGTGTTGTAAACAATGAATCAGGAGATTCTCAATGAATGTAGTTTTGTTCAAGTTATTTGATGAGTTTCGAAACAGAGACCCGTTCGTTTATTGTGAGATTTTCGTTAGCATTGACCTGAGAAACTTTCCATCTCGTGCATTGATCTTGGTCTCTTTTTCTTGCAACACGATTTGATATTATGGCCAAAGTTATCGTAAATTAAACCTTGTCCCAGTAAACGTTGCATACTCTCTCTTTGTTAATTTTTAAGGCTGTTGTTAGCTTACAGAATCCTAACTATTCTTCTTTAAGGAAAACTCCAAGGTAAGTATGGCTCCAATTAGGTTACTGTTTCAAGTTGTAAGAAGAGCCTTTATCGTTATCTTACACGTACATGTCTTAGTGCAAAAACAATTCTAACTTTTGTAGTTAATATATAACCTGTTCAGTTAATATACATAATAAGGGTATAGATTTGGATATAAAAGCAGATATATATGGGTATGTATATGCTTATGTACGCATAATGTTGCATTATAATGATTTTAACCGTCATCAAACTCGGCAAGGAATTTTTTGTGTTATTCTTAGACAAAACCAGTACATACATATGACTTAATATAGTTTCGAAATTATAGACGGGGGATTTAGATTACTTGTAGTTTAATTTAATATTACATTGTTTAAGTTCACTTTGGATTTACTCTGAATCTAATTTTGACTTACTCTTTGTTTGATTTTGGTTTACTTTAAGTTTACTTCAAGTTTTTTTTTTTTTGTTTTTTTTTTATATTTTTTGTTTTTTGGGTTAGTTCTAGTTTCTTTTTCGTTGATTTTAATTTCCTTGTGGCAGATTCATAAACACTTATGTGTTGTTCAATTTAGTTCAATTAAAGGTTGGGGTCAAATTCAAATTCAGCTAAAAGTCAGAAGTGTACAAGAATTGGTAAGATTAAGAAACTTTCATGGAGTTTTTGATAAAGACTTTGTTTTGTTTATAATCCTTAAAATGTTGAAATATGTTAGCTGTTGTATTTTGCTGTCTGTTATATAATTTTCAGATAATTTTTCCATTGCTACGAACGTTTTACTCTGAATTCTCGGATGTTGACTGATGCTCTCCAATCCCTCTTGGCTTTTCTAGGTACATGTCGCATTTATGTCAAAATCATGTAAATAGAAAAGGGTTTGGCAAAGTCGTAAAGTTATTCCCCAGAAGTTCTTTTGGTTTATTTTTATTAAAAATTTAAATAGTGTATTTGCCCTGGAAGTTCGGCAATCGGCTGATTTAATTGACATTACGTCGACATTCTCCAGAAAAGAGCAACTATCTGTTTGACGATGTCTTTACAAGTATATTGTAGATCTTATTCCAATTAATCATTTGATCCAGACACCATCGTTCCTATGATAAGTTTTTCTGTAATTATCAATGTACCTGACAGTCTCAAGCGGCATACTTGCAGTTTCTTAGAACGGTTTTTTTTATATTCTTAAAAATATATTCATCAGACACCCATCAAATTGAGGCGCTTTACAATTGTACCTAGGCAATGGATTAGACACTTTGAATTGTTTTAGTTTTCTCACTTGGTATGATATTTCAGTTTGTCGAAATCAGACTCAGTGCCGGATTAAGGCATAGAACAAGTAGGTCATGGCCTAGGGCCCCGCGCCTAGAGGGGCCCCGGATCTCAACACAAAAAAATTAAAAACACGTCTTTTATATATTGTAAATATTGTTAAGGTTCTTTTTCTTTGGTAATGAAGTCTTACCAATGGGAGCGATCACGTCCACAACTTACACGGAGCTCGCACACAAAGACAGCAACTTTTTATTCTGGTTCACCGTATTTATAAAGATATAAAGTCTACAAATCACACGTTAACGTCAATATAGAAATGAAATGTTAACGTACAATTGTAAATTTACTGATGCATAAGAGGGTATATTGTCTAATGAGTACATCCAACACAGAAGTGACATTCTCAGAAGTGATATTCTGTAAAAAGCAAATAACAAAGTCATATTGTGATGATAGTATTCATCTACGTTATCATAATTAACTAATGCTTACTATTATTAATTAAAAAAACCGGCAGTACAAAGTCTTAAGTAATGGCCGCGGGGCCCCGGTACCTTAATCCGCCGCTGATTCAGACCTGGACGATTATACTGTCTAACTATATTGGGAAAAGACTTACAAATTTTTTATAAATATTCAAATTTTACGAAACAACAATTCCCAAGACAAAGATCTCACTGTCTCAGGCCAATTTGTGGAGGTATGGGGAGATGTTATTCTATGAAAATAAAGTATGTTTTTAATAACTTATTACCATGCAACGAGTCGTTTCCCCAGTCCCAAAATTGTTATAAAGTGTGAATACAGCCCTTTAAAATTTTATGCTTTTTGGATATTCAAAAATCGAAAAAAAACAGGGTTAAATTTTTTTCAAGAAAATCTTAAGTTAGACCGCATTTATTATTGCTAAAGCTTTGGTAGCTCACGAAAATTTTTGCAAAATTGGAGAGACTTCGGCCTAGTGACCTCTAATCTAATCGAATTCTAACGTTAATCTGATTTCTTGACCATAGTTTATAAAACTTTGTTGATGTGAAAGGTCTATACATACATTTTAAATGCAGCATTTGTTTGGTTTTTGTTTCTGTAGCGTTCTTTTTATAAGGAAATTGAGAATTGTGGTAGCCAGTACGGTTCGTTTGACACAGAAAGCAATGCTAAAGGTATGTTTGATAGACACTTTTGGTGTATATGCATAACCATATCTACACATAGGTAATATTAACTTGTATCTGTTTATTAATTTATTTACACTTATAAACACATACACCTATCTGCCCGTCTATCCATCTATCATTCTATCAACCTATCTATGCATGTATGTACTGTATGTGTATATTTATATATATATATATATATATATATATATATGGACTGGCATA